>OV816025.1:218507881-218750116 GCA_929113105.1 Agrypnus murinus
AAATAAATAAAAACATGTTAAAAAAATTATACAAATGAGATTTTCAATTAATTGTCTTGGATGCAAACTTTCGTTTTATAATGGTAGCGGTCTTAACCTTGCTCTCACATAAATCCACAGAATATTTTTCAATCAGTACCAAAAAGCTTAATAATGCTAATAATGATTATTAATCATTCAACATAGTCAACTACAAAAACCAATAAAGTATACAATAGAATAATAAAAATAGGCATTACATTATACATTTGTAATTATATTACAGCGCAGTAAAATCTTAATTACGTTAATAAAAAGTTAAAGCAAATTGTTAACCTACGCACTACTGCCATAGAAGAAAATAAAACATAAATGTAATATTGAAGATACAATATAATACAGTAAATTGTATTGAAAGTAAAGGTCTTAAAATATTTAAACGAGTGGAACATAACAATGGTTTTTTTTTTATTTTAAAAGGGAAAATTTTAATTACAGGATGCACAATATGCACATACTACATAACTTGAATAATGTTTGTAATGCAAACAAGTGCATTAATTTCCTGTTAAATAGTGTAAACTCGTGTGCATGTGTTGTGATTAGCATAGTGACCCTGTTTTATTATGTATTATTATTTTGTTATTCAGTTTTCTGTATATCCATATATGTACATTTCCGTTAATTTACAGTTATAAAGACATTCCGTTGTGAATATAAATTAGCATAAAAATGAACACCAAAGTTAACATTTTTTTTAAATATGCCAATATGGGGTCAATGACATACTTGAACACAACTATAACGTCGATTGTATAAATGATTTAAAAATAATTAATCAATTAATCAAAGTTTAAACATAAAACATTACAAACTAGCCAAACAATTTATGATTATATGATTACTAACAATAGGTATTGATGAGAAAAATCTTGGGTAGGTTGATTTGTACTGGTATGTTCCGCTATATTACGTCAATGTTATTTACAGAGAATATTACGAAAAATTATTTAATAAATATTTATGTATGTATTTCATAATAAGGTACCTACAAAGTCTTAAAATTATTTACATTTAAAACATAAATCATCACTAAAAACAGTATTCGTTCGTTCAGTACCGCTTAATCTATACCATATCAGAAGCTTTTGAGATATATGTACAAACACAAACTCAGGGTACCTTTAACGAATGACCAGATTGAGCAGTATTACATATTTAATTTATTTTTATCTAGTTATCTATTTTTGTATTTACCTTAGCGACTTGTTTGTGTATATTTATATTACTTTTGATAATGACAGCATAGCTGTCAAAACAATTGTTAGGTAGATTATAACATACTTGTGAAACTTTTACCAATCTGTTTTATTTATTTCATCATTATGGAGTCACCAAATAAGGCTCGAAACAATAAACATTATTATAAATATAAGGCATAATATTTAGTATTTAGAATTAGATTGGTAAATGTATAAGACATAATTGACTTGATATTATAGAGATCAAAAAATTACGGAAATAAACTTAAAGGCATATATTAATATTATAGAAAAAAAAGTTAAATAAATATATTCCTCTTCGCCGCCACAACAAGATAGCAAGCAAAAAATGATGAATGAATGTCAAAATTCATTTGTTAACTAGACACAACTTTCCTGAATCAAATGTATAACAGTAAATGAAAAATAATCTTGGGATTAATTTGTTTAAAAAAAAAGTATTATTTAACCGTATGAACTAAAATAAAAATAAACAATTTAAAGAACTACTGAAACCTCGCTTTATTAACCATTTTAATTAAGATGCTTTTTATTCTCTTATTTTCTCGTTATCCGTATTAGTTACATTTTGTTTGTGATTAAAAATTTCCTAAAAGTTTCAAGTTTAGAGTGCTTTGTCCTTTTCACAGAAATTATATCAGAATATCTACATCGCGCTCACTGGTCCTTTCCTGGGAATGAGAATTGTTCATTTTACACTGTGTGGTTTCTCTGCCTTTATTTCCTTTCTTTCCGGTTTCATTCCTACGTATAGATTTTACTTGAGAAGTGGTCATTTTCGGCACTTCACTAATCTTCAATTAAATAATTTAATTAAGTAAATTATGTAATATTGTATTAAGTAATTTCTTTAAGGTAAACTGGAGTTACTCTTGCAGTGCAATTTGAAAAATAAAATTTACAATAAAGATCTCACACTGACTCCTTAAGAACGTTTTTATATATTATTCTAGTTTAATAATAAAATTGATTTAGATTAACATCTAGTATACAATTAATTATATCTCGTTAGCTCGATTTACGATTATGTCCCCAGTAACATACGACGTTTAACAAATATTTGTTAAATGTATTTTAAATATTAACTGTTTTCTTTTAATACAAGAATGCTTAATAGAAGAATTGCTATGGTATCTAACCCATGGATATAATATTCACGTAAAAGGATATTTTAATGTGTTTAGAATTTTTATTTACTTTGAGATTATTACATATATAAAAGACCATCCAAAACAACCAAATTACATATGCTATAAACAGACAATCTTTGTTAGATGTAAGCATCGTTACATATCATCACCTGCAATAAAAGAAAAATAGTATATTGTATAGTGAACATTAAATAAAGGTTTCTAAGCATATAAATTAAAATAATAATTTATTATCTATTGATAAGAGGAAGAGATAAGTAGGGAAAAACCTAAATCATAATAATAAATAATAATAATAATTGAATATGAAATAGCAAAAAAGATTTTCGGTTGATAAAATTTGGAAGAAACTAAAAACTGCATTAAGCAAATAATATATGAAATGTAATACCTATAAATGTATTTAAAAGTCAAAATCACTTGTCTAGGACTGTTTTGCTCATATACCAGGCGAGGGTCTTAACTATCATTTAATAGTTTCTGACACAGCTAAAGTAGTCTACAAAGAAGAAAAAGTGAGTTGTTAAATGAAAGAATAAAAATCATAACCTTTTTATTCAACGTAAAGTGGATACCTTGTGTAAGGTCAGTTTAATGGTATATGATAAATCGAATTTTACTCATTTATTGTAAAGCACATGTACTTTGATAATTACAGATTTTATAGAATCTTTAGTTTTTACTATAAAATCTTGAACTCAAATTAAAATATTCATACAGTCTAATCTGACATCAATATATGTCATTAGTCGCAAGTAGGGTTATAAAATAGACAGGACTTTGAATATTTAACCAGTAGATGGCATCAATAAGAATATCAGATTAAACATAAATAAGCAAGAAATAAAATATTTTTAGATAGAACATCCCGGAACACAATAAAATATCATATTTATTATTGAAAGATTTCATATTTCAATCATTAGATTTAAAAATAATTTCAAGCGTCTCACAGCAATAGCAAACAATCTATAACATTTAACCATCACAATATATTAAATCTTAATTTAACATGAAATTATCTATATATAACTTAATATAAAATTTAGCTTAATTGGAAATATTCAGTAAATATTTCGTTTTGAACAAACAATTTACACTTAAATATTCATCTTTTAGAAATATTTAACGTACATTTATATAAATTATATAAATACTTACATTATACTTCATCACAGTTTTTAATTTACAAACGTAAAATAAATATAAAGCGCGTGCAAAAACTGATAACCTTCTTTTACAAAACATTTTTAAACGCTTTACTGTAAAAATATAATAACATTTTTTATGTTGAGGCTTATTAAAAAATTTCGGCTAATGGCGTATTAAAGTGCATGGTGTTTGTTTGCTAATAATCGTTTGGGTGGTGCAAAATCAAATAAAATAGTGTATTGGTGGTGGTTTCTTATTGTATTGTATTAATTTTTATTGAATGTTTTATGCAACCTCATGGATATAGCGTTGGGCTCTGATTTTTAAGAATATTTTATATTACATCACACTTAAAATGACTTTTTAAATTTCTGTCATACAGATAAATATTCATTCAATATTTATGAGATATATTAATATTATGTCAAACATATCATATTAAAAGTTTGTACAATATTTAAAGAACATTCTAAGTTCTAATGTTTATTCATTCATAATCTTTTACCCCTTATGCCTTTCGGTGTCGAGGTGCCGGACGCACCGAGCCGCGAGTGGATATGTTTTAGTTTGTGCCATATAGGTAAGTACACTGCGCTCGTGGTTTACCCATCCCAGTACTTTCCGGAGCAAACTCGACTAACTCTGTTAAGCGATATAATCCATTATAACCACCCTGCCGTACTGCCGGCTTCAATATTTATATAATATTAATAATCAAATGTTTATCGAAATAAAAAAGAATGTAGTTTTTTATGTTTGACAAATTTAATATCGAGACTTAAATATTTCAATTATATTATACGCTATTGGGGGTAGTAAATTTGACACCCAAATTAATAAACGTTTTCAAAGATAACAATATTATAATAATAATGGTTTAATACAATTCATTGAATTTAGTTTCAGCTTCCATAATAATGAATAAGAATGCTGGTTCTATTCTAATATAACAGACTAATAAAAATTGCAATGATATATCGAAAGGTATTATAACATCGTTATATGTATTCGTGAATAATATCGATATATTGATACCGATAAAATGCTTTAGATATATTGCTTGGTATTTTTCAACACTTTTTCATTTTTATTTAATGCTAAAGACAGAACACATGATATCACGAAATCGGACACTTACCGTTTAAATTGTTCTTTTTGTAGTTCGGTATATATTGGGCAAACACTTCGAAATTTTGACATAAAATATAAAGAACACGTATGTTGTTACAGAAACAAACATCCTGAAAATCTAATTATGACAAACACCTTTTAGAACAAAATAATATTAAATTCCTAAATTTTTGTAACAACAAACGCAAATTAGACCATTCAGAAGCCTTTGAGATATACAAACACAAACTCAGGCTACCTTTAATGAATGAAAAGATTGAGCCCAGTAATTCTCCGTTACTGGAAGTGTTAGATATTTAATTCTTATTATTTTTATCTTTTTATCTAGTTACGTATTTTTGGTATTACCTTCGCGCCATGATGTTTGTTCATATTTATATTACCTTTGATAATGACAGCTTAGCTGTCGAAACAATATTGTCAGGTTATAATTTAATAAAAACTGCGAAACTTTTTATTAATCTTTATTTCATGATTATGGAGTTCCACAAAGTATTAAGGCTGGAAACAACAAATATAGATATATCGTTTGATATATAATTTTTGATATCCCTATTTTGCGACTGTAACATTTTTTGCTAACACGTACTACAAATAGAAAGTAATTTATACAAATATAAACATTTTAAGTGATTCTGCAAATCTAACAAATGAAACAACGATATTGAATCAATCAATCAATCAAAAATCCCTATTTCAAGTTTGACAACAGGAGATTTTAACCAATTCCCATTGAATTGCTTGAACACGTTCGTTTTGCTGCAGTTGTTATTTCTGCACCCTATAAAATCTATAAAATAGTCGTCTCAAATAATAAATTTAGACGTTTAGGTTTTCAACAAGAAAGACTTATAGACCTGACGTTTAAAAGGTGCAGTTTTTCAATTCCTAAACTTGTATCAAACGAAATGCCATTGTTTTAAATGTCAGTCGGAGTTGCTGACCGCCGCGCCGCCCGCCGTCGACGTTTTAGGAAATTGATGTGAAACGCCTCACTAACTGAAATGCAACCGTACAGACAAACTCCCGCCGATGATGATTTATTATACTCCCTGTCTACCGGTAACGCCTATAAATTGTTTAAAATTAATAATTATATATTGGCAGAAGCGCACACATAAATAACACTTTAATTTCGTAGTTTTGTTATAAATTTTGACACCCGAATGAGTGAGTTACTAATTTAATCTAATGACGAGCAGGAATTGATTGATAGTTAATTATAACCAGACATCTTTCAGATGTTGGCGTTTTGTAAAATTTCAATTATGCGGAGGATAATTTAAGAGTAATTACAAGAGTAAACTCATTTTCTTATCAAGTGTAATTAATGAAATGGTATTATAAACCAATTTATGTTTCTTATTCGTTGTGTATTTAAGACAATTAAGTAATATCAGTTTTGGGTGTATCAGAACATGAAACGGAAATATAATACATATTTTTTAATGACCTGATCAGGGATACTTAAATAGTTTCTATTTATAAGTTGATATCTTTTGTCTATAACATTAGTTTTGTTAGAAGAACAGGTATTCTCAAAAACAATGACTTATTTAATCAGGTTAGTAATTTATGACCTGCATGGAGTATCCCTAATAAGTAGAGACGTGCATTCTAGGAGAGCTCGCCTGAAAAAAACCTTGATTAGCTCATATTTCATAAGCGCCGTCGCTACAATTTACAGAACATATAATAAAAGCTGTCATATAAAACTTGCCACGCCACTGACAATTTCTTTAATTCACGTTGATTATTTTAAGTAGACCCCTTTTCACTTTATATTTTGGCGGCATGGTTAGTCCAAATCCACCATTTTTAAGCGCCTACTAGTGTTACGTTGTAGTATTGCAGATTAATTGGTTTCGTGGTTTTATGCTTTACTAAAATGCACCTCTCTACTAATAAGCAATAGGTAGTAACCCCAGTAGCATATTATGTTTAATAGATATTTTAATATTAAAGGTTTTTTATATAAAAAGTATTCATAAAATTTTTATTTTACATCAAATAGTTTATATTTGAATCTTTTTATTTTATTCATATTTAATGCATATTTGGACAAAAGTATAAATTTTAATATAATTATATGTATTAAATCTTTTTATATATTATTATGTATCCCGTCCAACGGACGAAAGCGAAACCGGTTCCTAGTCCGGAACCCGGTAGCGGAACCGTTAATATATATATTTGATAAACATTTAATATAAAAATGAAACTTAACCTAACATTTTGAGCAAAAAAACCTTTAAACCTCCATATTTTATAAATTTTTAACTACATTTTGAAAAAATATTTCTAATTTAGGATATATAACATAAAAAATATTTTATTATTAACAACTTAAAGTGTTAGTATAAAGTTCTACCATTTTAATGTTAATGTAACCCTGACGAAGATCCAAAATGGGTCGAAATACAGGATTTAAATAAACTATCTTAACTTAATTGCATACCAAAAGTGAAAAACACATAAAGAAAACAATTAATAAAAAAATATTAGTTGTAATATATAAATATGTAAATATTACATAGCTCATCAATATCTTATAATTTAAAAGAAAGTAAAACGTGCGTTGAAGTGTAATATTTTTATCGTAGGTTTTATTGATATAACTTTGTGTTCTGGGTTTTCCCTAATATGAATATGCATATAATGTTAACCTGATGTTTAGTTTTATTTTCTATATTTTTATAATTTTTTCTCATGACAATAATAAACCAAAGAAAAAAATTGTTTGCTTTATTTTTTAATACTTACAGATACATATTCACTCAGTCTTTGTGGTTTACATATATCCATAGTATATCAAACACATCAAATTAAAAGTACATACAATAAAATACACTGAAACAACATTCTCGAAACAAGTTCAACATTCGCAGAATATTAAATCTGAAATATTTTTTATAATGAAAAAAATATATTAAAAAGAGCTGTCGTTTTCCATTGCTGATAAACATTAAGAATGAAATATTTCATTCATATATGATGCTACCAAAAAATTCTTGCCATATCAAGTACATAACATTAAAATATACAACATTTATTTTATAAAAGCAGAGAAAAAATATAAATGAAGCAAGTCAATTAATGCAGTTGCAATCAATGTTAATTCTGATAATTAATAAAACCCATTAATCCGCTTTGATCGCTAACTGCAACATTTTTTTATAGCCATAAAGGTACACTTTCGATTGTTGCTTTGTAAGCTGCTGTAATGATTAAAAGTATAATAAGTTGTATGGATGAAATAAACTTAAAAACAAACTGATAGATAATAAAGGTCTAAATTTGCAAAAAAATTGTTTTCCTAAAAGAAGGCCCATGCACACTGAAGCGGTTTTCATTTATGCCACAAAAAGACCGCTTAAACAGTTAAATTTTCTTTGTTTCAGCAAACCTCCCAAGCAGTATTTTTAGTCATCGCTACAGTACCAGCAACAGTACCAGCTACACGTACCAGCAATTACCAGAGGAACTATTAAGTTTTTGCCAATAGTCACAAGCACGTAATTGTTACGTGTTCATTACGTGCCCGAAACCAAAATGGAGAAGAAATTTTGGCCAGCAGATATGTGGCGGCGTAGTAATTGCTACTTTCGTGGAACTTCTTTTCTCTTCTCTTCTTCTCTTTTCTCTTTGACACATCGTGTCGCGTGGTTACTCTCTCTTACTCTTGCATCGGGTGTTCGGGAGACCACACGACGTTCACCCGTAAAACTGGCTGTCTTCTACCCTATCCTTGGATCCTGGATCCAGGGCAATGGATGAAGCTGTCAGGTCAAGTGTGTGGTAGAGAAATTCGCGAGAATTCTCGACGGTTACTCATACCGATCAGGGGGAGCCCTTATATATTATACCGGTGTGGGCGGATTCGAATCTCGCCTTGGATAAGGTTATTTATGGTCACCAACGAAACCCGCTGTTTGACCGAGGTCATTTATGGTCACCAAAGGAACCCGCTGTTTGACTGAATCTTAAGTGAGGAGAATTGAAGTGAGGTTTATCCCGCTTTTGGCATATGGGAAACTGCAAGCCGCCAGGAAAATGTGCTTAGGAGCTATCCCGACCACCCTATGATCCGGACTGCAGCCGGGTACGGTGATTGGGAGAAGCTCTGAAAGCCATTATACTTAAGGAGAGTTGAAGCGAATACATAGCCTCTCACAATCAAGACAACTTCACCTTAACGGGTATACACTGGGAGTCTATAACGTTTAAATTTACGAACGAAGCTCTGTCGAGGGCCCACCAAGCCTATATATTGGTAGATCGGGGTGGCAAAACCATTAAAAAACCAAGTCCCGCCACAATTGAGGTTGGATTCGATCGGGCAGTGGCCCCAACCCCTGTCTCGGGGAGGAGCTTATGAAGGTATGAAATAGGGCTGGAGGGCTCTCTCTATTCAACTGAGTTAAGTTGGGAGAATAGTCATATTGCTGGACGAGGTACTTCACCCCGTATGAAAGAGGACGGGAGGGTTCCGGCGGGTGAGCACGTGTTAAGTCGATCGCTCGGGTACTAGCCTGAATAGCTAGTAGAGGGGGGAAGGAACGTGGAGGTATGTTAACACGGTGACTCCACGTAAAACATTCAGATAATCTCTTACTCTTGCAACTTAACAAATATTCTATCATTTTCTATACTAATGCTGCGATCGTGTCACAAAATGGACTACTATTACATTTGTAATGAAACAATTAATAAAACAAAAAACGATGAATTGTTTGATTATTTTGTCATTCTAGTAAACCAAAATTATAAACCATTGCAACTTTTCTGTTGAATGTGATGATGATAGGTCAAAAAATAACAACGCGCCTTCTTTAAATATATTTTTTAATAAAAAATGTCTTTAATAAAACATGAGAAACATACTTATAAGTTGATACACATGATAGAAACCATTTTTATATTAATCCTGTTATGTTCTTTTATGTGTTTAAATAAAAGATATTCAATTATTGTCATTAAGTAACTTTATTAATATTGAGTGAGCGGGGAGCATTATTACATATACAATGCTTACACTGTACAAGATGTATCCTCTAAGTGGTACTGACGGGCGGGATAGGATTGTCTAGTTACATCACTACAAATAAGTGTTGCCAACGTCAAGTTACATGCATAATAATTCCTAAGGTACAATTTGGAACCAATTTGTTATTTTTATTGAAGGTTATGTAGTGAAACATTTAATAACAATCGTAACAAATTGCAAATTGATTAATGACCTCCAACATTTTACAAGTAAATATGGAGATGGAGTAGTTGACGAAAAATTACTTTAAAGCTATTCTCCTAGTTAGCAAAAACGTTTTCCGTTTCTTTAGATCTCGTTACTTTAAACGGTTAAGAAATGGTTCCAGGCAGAAGACAGGAACTTTCAGTACCACTTGAAAGTTTTAAAAACTTTAAAAGAAGCTTCGGGCAAGTTACTGCTACACTCATAATACCACTTTGAAGTTGCAACGACTTTAAAGTAATTATACTATGTGGCAATACCGCTCCACATACTTTAAAAGTTACCTAGAAGTAATGAAACTACATAGTTCCAATAAATAGTATAAACAACTACACAATTATTAAAAGAATCCGAACTGAAGTAATTAAACCTATAGTCATAAATTTAGTTGTAGTTACGTAACAACTACTCAATCAAAGTTTCGATCTCAGTTACTGCTACTTAGATGCTGCTTGGACTTGCCTATTAACCTTGTTAGTAGAGTTTATTTTTAATAGGAAATAAAATTGAAGATTTGCTATTTTTTAAAGAATATGTATAAAATATCTAAATCGTTGAATTGCATTAACTGTAATACACCGGTTCAACTTTTTGATACATTAGAAATGACAGAAAAATAAAATCAAATTACCCCAGTTCGTTGTCTTAACTGCTAAACAGAAACGAAAAATTCCAGGTCACGGAGAAATAACATTCTTGTGTACATAAAATATATGTCAGCCATCCGTTTGACTTTATGTGACATTTAAGGGTGAAACTGATGTCGTAAATGATGGAAAGACAATAGTAATCTTTTCAAGCGTTTAAATATTAAATACGAAAAAAAAAGAAGTTGACAAGGCTAGCACATAGCGACATCATTTTATTTTAGAGAAAATACTGTCTGTTTGCATTAGTAAAACTTTTTTAAAGCAGCGGCAGTTTCATAAAATGTCCCATTAATTAACGGCGTTCAACATAAAAACGAATGAGCGTAGAACCAAAAGCAATATCGTCCAAGTAAAAGAAGAAGCGCTCAATTAAGCACCGATTTGACCAGAAACAATCAATTATTACGGGCTAATACTTTCAAGTGTTTCCTGAAATAGCTTAGGTTCGTTTTGATAACAAAACTGGAAAGTGATTTAAACAACGAGATTAATCGAGTAGAACAGATGTACGTAATTGCATAAAATGTGACATTTAATGATGTGTGATTTTATACACGCGCCCACTGGCCGGCTTTCCGATTTATTAATGAATAAAATTAACCCCGTTGAGTCCTTTGAACTTAATAAAATTTGTTACAATTTATCAGTAATTTGTTACTGAGTTCTCGCAGTTTTTACAAATATCCAAAACAACAATGTAATTTGAAACTTGAAAATTGAATTGTACAGATTAATGAATAAAAGTTCTTAATTTAAATATGTGAAAACTGCTGGTTTACATTTGTAGGTGGGTAGATGTATATTTTTAAACTGTTAATTGCTTTTAACAGACCAACTTTTGTTTAATAAATTAAAATTTGTGAAGTAAATTATTTATGGTTTTCATTTGTAACGATAACTTACTTCAGACTTGATGCATTTTCACTATGATTTTCACCAAATTTGTCATAAAGATCCTCTGGAATGAGCAGACGATCCCTAGTGTAAATATCGTGATCCGACTACATCCACTCTAGAAATTAAAAAGATTGCCTGCTTCCGGATAGCTTGCGTTACTTCGCTATAGCGGTTTTAAAGTCTTTATTACTAATACCATACAATACGTACAAATTTATGATCCCTAAAATGCTTTTCGCGCTGTACTCCTTGCTCAGTTATTTCTTAGAATTTTCACACTCTATTTGAACCAAAATAAAGACGAAAGTCATTCTACCCGCTTATTTTCTCGAATTTGAGGAAAAAGTCATTTTCCTGGAAAAAAGTTCAAAAGAAAAACCGATTAATTTTAAAAATCCAAAAATATTAACTAAGCGTAATTCTAGAAAAAACCAGTAACAGGACATCAAATTTCTTTGGATCTTTAGTTATTATTGGTGTCAAAATTGGTCACTGCGTCCACTATATTTGTTAATACCAAACTTGTTTCCGCCTACTGTAGAGATACAAATGCGACATTGTTTCGCACGTGGATGTAACTCGGTTCCAATAATTTTGTTTTTTTATAACTTTATAAATAAAGTTATGGAATATTTAATATATTTTATGAACTATTTTTTCAATTCAATTTTAAACAATTTTTCTGCGGGAGTGATTTGTATACAAATGATTTCACAAAATATAATATACGATTATTATAAATCATAATGAATGTGTCATTCTTAATATACCACCATAGCCGAGTGCCAGGGCGCACTAGATCTCTAATTACAAAACGTAAATTCTAATCACATTTTGAAAAAACTGTGTAAGTAATTAGATAAAATTATCCCTTAATTCTGTAGTCGTGGTTTATGTATATTTATATTGATTGAAAATAAAACTAAACGTTTAAACATATAACATTAGCTCTAATACATACAATATTAATATTTTATTTTTGAATAATTTATTTATACAATGTTAATTGTATAGTGTATAGACCTTAACATTGATTTATAGTGATTTATTGTTTATATGAGTACTTTCCAAACTGTAAAATGTATTTGGCGCATGCAATAAAATATAATTTACTTATTTTATATTTCTAAAATAATAAAATTATTCTGTCAGGATACATCTTATCCAGTACATTGAAATTGAAATTCCATCTTTTGTGATTGTAGAGGCCTACAAAATTATACGGCTCTTGGCTTTCTGTCGAATGCTCAATAGTTTTCAACTTATAAATTTTTGAAAATATCGCATCATACAGTATAAGGATTTAAGAATAGGTGCGTTAGTGCATCCAAAACTATCCCCTGAGGCTCGATGTTTAAGGGATTTGTTAGGGTTTCGTGCGGAACTGTAAAATCTTCGCGTTTCGTGCGTCAACCAGATGGACAATCAAGTTCGGTACTAATGACTTCTGGTTTCGTGCGCTCACCCAAAATTTACCTGCTGACTTTGGATACTTTTGAAAATAAGATTTCTACATACACATTGTTGATTTTCTTTTCAGTATTTTATTCATGTATGTTTTCACACCAAATACAAAAATCTAAAGTATTATAAAAATTATTAGTTTAGACTAAATACGAGTAAATAATTATTCTCATAATTTTTTAAATAGTCATGTGATTTTTTAAACCAGTTCGATTGCTTCATCTATTATATTGATTTTCTAAATTAAAGCTATTTACTGTAGCTACTTTTAGATCCTAATTAATAAAAGAAAAATAATAATGGATAAGTACATATAAATAAGAAATTTATTAGATATTAAGAATAAAAGTGTATCAACTTTAACAGATAGCAATTTACAAAGCATCCACATCGACACTTAACGAAAGTAAGGTTTTCCCATATTAGTGTTTCTTTAAATCCTGTATATTATGAATTGCTGTTTCACATTGCAAATTTAGTTATGTTATGAATTTCAAGGAACTTGCAGATAATATTAGCGGTACATAACAAAGTAGGTATGCAGATCTGTATTATCTATCAATATTCTAAATTGAGTAAAGTTTCCGTTTGTTTTTTAGCGCTACTAATGGTAAACCAATGATGCTTAAGTAAAAGAAACTATCAAAGAGAGAGGAATTTGCTTACTTTTTAGCTCTGTGAAATGTAGAATATTAAAATTGATACTATACTTGATAGTCAGATAAGATCAGGTAAACATTTGCAGGTAATAACGCACGAAATAAGAAGTCATTAACGCCATCATTTTAATTCCGCACGAAACGAGAAAGCTTCAGGTAGATTTTCGTCGGCGCACGAAACCCGACGCACGAAACAAGAATATAGCGTTTAAGATGCATGCGTTGCAACACGTGCGTCGCAGGATCGTTACCTGCTCCGGTAGCTGTTTTTATTTGAACATGTTAGTTTTGAAAAAAGTATTATTTAATTAATTATTTGAATATTTTTAAATGTCTTTTTTCATTTCACGCCTACACTACGAGGGAACCAACATCTAAGGTCATCTGTCCCCCATCTAACATGCAACACGAATAAACACATCCATAGTTGAGGTGGCGGAATTTTCCAATTAGAAAAATCCCGCCGCCTCAAGTGGGATTCGTACCCACGACCCTTGGAACACGAGTGATGCACTGACACCACTCGTCCACCGCCGGCCCATTTTTAAATGTTATTATGAATAATGAATACAACTAATTAAGAAATTCCTTTTGAAAGTGCACAATACGTGTGTTGAAAAAAACACAATAAATAAATGGAAATAGTAGGTATTAATAGTAATATAAAACAAATAACATTTAAAAATTTACTTCATATAATTAATTTTTTTAAACTTCAAATACAAAAAAGTTACTGGAACAGGGATCGATCCAGCGACCCACGCGTTACAAAGCAAGCATCTTACACATCAAGCCACATCGAATCTACGAGCAAATAGAAACAGGAGAGAACATTGCATTATATTCCACGCGACGGAACTGCTAGAAAAAGTGGTTTATAAGAGTGAGTGAGAGAGGGTACGAGTGAGTGAGAGAGGGTACCGGCACCCGATGAATATCGATCGATTGTATACGTCAACAACCCCGACCTGACACGGACAATATCGAACGTCGTACGTCAACAACCCCGACCTGCTCAACGTGGTTTATATAATGGCCGACTTCCGTCGCGTCGGTTCCTTACCCCCGACCATTGAAATGTTCTCTCCTGTTTCTATTTGCTCGTAGCATCGAATAGTAGCTAGATGCGCTAACGCATATGTATAAATCGCTATACTTCGTAATGAGATATGATTTCAAAAATTTATAAGTAGAACACTATGGAGCATTCGACAAAACGTAAAGACATGTATAATTTATTTGGCCTCTACAATCACCAACAATAAAGTTGCATTTCGATTCTCGATATACAGGAAGAGATGTACCGTGTCAGAACAATTTCATTACTTTCGAAATATAAAAATATAAATTATATTTTATTGTATGCACCAAATGTACTTTATAGTTAGGAAAGTACATATATGTTAAAGATTTATTAAATACGTAAAGCATATTTATAATATAAATCAATGTCAAGGTATACACTGCACAATTAACCACAGTGTATAAATAAATAATACACAAACAATATACCAATATTGTATGCTGTTAAAGCTAATGTTACATTTAATTTATGCTTTACAGTTAAGTACTAATATCATATGTTTAATCGTTTAGTTTTATATTCAATTTGCATAAATATACATAGTTTAAAAAATGGTTATAAAATTAAGGAATAAGTTTATGTAAGTATTTCTTTTCATAAATATTATATTTATAAAAAAATGTTTACTTATAAAATATATTAATTATTTCATAATTTTATGTAAAAAATTACCCAAACTGTGATTAAAAATTAATTAAAACTGTAATTAGAAATTTAGCACACCCTGCACTCGGGTACATGATGGCTGCTATCATACCTTTCTTCTTTAATAAAAGTCCATTTATCATACTTTACAGTTTGTTTCCTTTTTTATTATTAATTATCTTTTAGTTCCGTTTTTTACAATATTACTAATTACAGTATATTCACTTATTGATTAATATTAATTAATCAAAAAAGGAAAATTAGTAGGAAAGAGTCCCATGATTCTCACTACTCAATGTGGGCATGTAATTTTAGCAAACGATCCACCCACATTACAGAATATTATTTCGTAATGTCCAAAATGATGAATCGCTTGTGCATACTAGAAGCCCTTAACTTGTAGTTATAGTGTATTTGTCTTCTAATTAGAAATAACGTGTTACCTATTATCACCATTCAACGAACTTAAAAGGTCATTACTGTAATCAATGAAAATTTAAAATTTTTATTTCAGATTCGGATAAAGCATTACAAAGCGGATTGGCTGTAAGAGGTTACATATAGTACATTAATTTTAAGAGGTGGTAGCTGACATCAACAGAAACACAAAGTTTGATACAAGTAGGTTCTAAAACCAAACACTTTTTCAGAAACAGAATAAAATTGAAAACTTTAACATTGCTTTACCGTGCTGATAATGATAATTTAATTAAGGAAGTTTTTCAGAAGATGATCTCATTGAGTGTAACAAAAAAACCTTCGTATGATCAATCGTTTACGCCAAAAACCGGGTTCTTTTTATCATTAAAAATTTCATGTTACTTAAGTAAGAAACGTTACAACCTTGCGGCGCGAGTACTACAATACGCTCCCACATACAGTTCATCGTTAGGCTTGACCATGCGTATGTAAACTTTGCATTTTACAATTCAAAACACACAATACAATCAATAGTGATTCCTATAATAAAAGATAAAACAAGACAGGGCATTGCCCTTTTATTAAAGTGTTTAATTTCACTTGAAAGCAAAACAATGCCTATGACAAAATATGCTGAAAAATAAACAAAGCTGCTCCATTTGTTTAGACTAAGTAAATGATTGGAATTGAGAGCCAAGGTAGTATCATGCAATTTTTCTGCCTTTTAAGAAACGCCCTTAAAGTGACTGTACAAGTTAAAAAAAATTGATAAGTCAATCTACTATCGTTATTAACTTTATTATAGTTGTGTTATTAATCATTTTATATGATTTTCCTGAAAAATATTGTTCCGCAAATATTCGAAAAGTAAATGGAAATATTGCACATTATTTTACAAAAGCTAGAGTTCGAGTGAATAAGTAATAAAATCTACAGCCCCCTAACATAAATTGCAAGTATCAAATTAACCTATTATTTACATTACCATTACCAGTCAGCTTACAACCTCGCATAGCTATTTTTTTTTGCTTATTTTTGTTGGCTACATTTACGTGCTTTGAAAGTCTACGAAAGCAGCTTTAGTTGATAAGAAAATTTTATTCTTTTTTTCGCTAATCTCAGCTAATGAAGAATTTAAAAACATGGTGGCGCTCAACAAATAAGAAATGAATATATCAATGAAGTTTGATATGTTAAGCTTATTTTATCGTATTCCATCATTACCGGCTTGCTTTGATCGACTTCAAATAGGACTAGATTAAAAATCGAATATCATAATACAGAATTGGAACATTTTCTCATTTCAAACTCTCACACACTATTTTTTGTACACATTTAAACCCAAATTCAATTTTCTACTAAATAAATTTGAAAGCAGTAAATGTAACAGACAATAACACGTTTATGTATGCCTAAATAAACATGTCTATTCCAGATGTTTGATAATAAACTACATTCACATTCAAACCCCTACTTGATTATATTGTTTACGTGTACATAAACTTCAATCTATTTGTACAATAATTATTATTGGTTACCTAATATGATTAAAGGGTCCAACATAAATGCTGAAAGGATTTCATAACATCGTATATACGCATAGATACACACTAACCTGTATTGATGAAAGGACCTTCAAAGGATGTGTTGACTTTAGGTGCCCATTATGACGTTATGAAACCTCCTCTGCCTATAAATAAACCAAAAACAAAAATTAATTACCATTTCATTTTGTAAAAGCTATTATTAAAACCACAACTTGTTGAAGTTGTTAATTATAATGTCGCGTCGATATCGTCACGGGTTGATTTTTATTGAACTAATTAAGTCAATTTGGAAAAGAAAACAAAAAAAGTAATTAATGCACTAACGCAGTTTCATGTTGCTGAAGCTGCAGTAACTGCAATAAGCAATGAGTCGGAGAATGCAATTAATGTGAATTGCCAAAGAGGGTTACTCTGTCTCGCTCTTTCTATCATCCGTAGCCGCGATTAAGCATTCAATTCGCGTATTTACTTGGTATTACCACATTCATGGTCATTGGTCAGAACTTCACCTGCATTAAGTGTCGATAACCCTGGTGTGTTACGTTATAGAGTTAGCGGTAGGTTGTATGCCGAGTTTTGGAAAATTTTTCTCTAAAACACGCCAATTTTATCAATTAACATTGGGCGTGCTTTTTCACTTTTTTAATTGGAACAACCAGAACACATACTATTTTGCATACGATATCTACATACTATATGAATGAATATTCGTATCTTTTTTCAGAGCGACATAAATAGAATACGTAAAAGCAAATAATACGATCGTCCGCTTCGCCATTTTTTCGAAATAAAAATATACAATTTTAAAATGTAAATCTGAAGGTTAATGAAGTGCATAGAGAATGATCAGACTGAATTATACTCACATCAGTGCTTTTTGTATCGTTTTATGTATTATAACGAAGTGTCTACATAGCCGGTACCGGTAACTATTTTCGTTACCTTGCTATAGTAGTAATTTCCTATTGGTTTAATTTAATGAGACGCAACTACCGGAAACTGAATTTATACAACCGAATCATCGAGTAACTCATGGAATTAGTTAAAATCGGTCACTAACAAACAAATAGTTTGCAAGCGGTTGCATATGATTCTAATTCGTTACATTGTACATACCCTAGTAGCATAGGTACCATGTTTAATAGATATATAAGTTTTTCAATATAAAAGAAATATTTACTAAATCTTTATTAAACAACAAATTATTTATATTTGAATCTTTATATTTCATGCATATTTAATATACAGGGTGCCCATTATGTATGGAATATAGTATATATCTCGGTAAATATCGACTTTATAAAAAAATTTGTTACATAAAAGTTGTTTAACATTTTACTTTCCATAATAAGATAGCATTCAATTGTTTTTATTTCAGAAAACAAATGAGTAATGAATAACACTTTAATTTTTTAAATAGCAATGTATCCTTTCATTAGGCTCATTTGATAGAGATTTTTTTTCTCTTTTCGATGACCTAAAATCTTAGTACCCTTATATCAGAAAATCTTTGAAAAAAAAAACGTAAAAAATGTTTATTAAGTTAATTTCACCAATAACATGAATCTAGATATCCGAGATCTCTTTCATTTGTCTTAACAATTGATTGTAGGCTTTTATTGTGACAGAAGTTTGTTTATTTAATTAAGTTGTTGGTACATGGAAAAATAAAAATGGTTCATTTAACAGAAACTGAACGTATAGAAAGTTTAATTATGGTGGGTTAAGGGGATCGCAAACGAACACAATTAGAAGTATGTGAAATTTTTAATGAGCGTTATCCACATCGAGAACCAATCACCCAGTCAGTAGTTAGCAAAACCTTGAAACCGTTTAGGGAAACTAGCAATGTTAAAGATCTGGTGAAGACTGGTCCGCAGAGGTCTGCGACAAATGAAGATAAAAAGCTCGATGTTTTAATAGAAATCGAAGATAATCCAAATATTTCAACTCGTCAGTTAAGTTTAAACCATGCCGTAAGTAAAGGTTCAATAGAGAAAATATTACATTCAGAAAAAATACATCCGTACAAACCGACTTTATTGCAAGAATTATCCGAAGATGACTAAGATCGACGTGGTGAATTTTGTGAATTTATGATGGAGCGAATGAACAACAATCCAAATTTTCTTAATAATATTGTTTTTTCTGACGAGGCTACGTTTTGTTTAAATGAAAATGTAAATAGGCATAATTGTCGATATTGGGCCGCTGAAAATCCCCATTGGATGATTAAAGATCATACCCAAACACCAAAAAAATCAAACGTATGGGTGGGAATTTGTGCAGATCACATAATTGGACCTCTCTTTATTCGTGGTACTCTAACTGGTGACCGTTATTTGCAATTATTGCAACAGCAAATTATTCCAGCTTGCCAAGCAAATCTTGACGATCTTTGGTTTCAACAAGATGGAGCACCGGCCCTCTATCATTTAGATGTACGCCGATATTTAAATGTGGTATTTCCGGCCCGTTGGATAGGCAGAAGAGGGTCTGTGGAGTGGCCTCCCCGATCTCCGGATCTTACACCTTGCGATTTCTTCTTCTGGGGATATTTAAAATCAAAAGTGTATACAAACCGACCCCAGAATCTGGCCGAATTAGAGCAACGAATACAAAATGAAGCTGCAGCAATTTCTCCCAGATCGCTCAAAAATTCTTTTCAAGATCTTCGTGATAGGTTGGGCCACTGCCTTCAATGGTGAACATTTTGAACACTTATTGCCATGAAAACCATTTTATTGCTAATTTCGTTTTGTCTTCAAGCTTTATAAGAGACGTACATAATTTTCTGTTCATTTGTTTTATTTTGTTTTTTGTTCATTTGTTTTGTTTTGTACATTATGTAGATGCACATCTGTTTATTTTAGGGTAATAATTCGAGATACTTTACGATCTCGGATATCTAGATTCATGTCATTGGTGAAATTAACTTAATAAACATTTTTTTCAAAAATTTTCTGATATAAGGGTACTAAGATTTTAGGTCATCGAAAAGAGAAAATCTCTATCAAATGAGACCAATGAAAAGGTACATTGCTATTTAAAAAAATTAAAGCGTTATTCATTACTCATTTGTTTTCTGAAATTAAAACAATTGAATGATCTTATTATGGAAAATAAAATATTAAACAACTTTTATATAACAAATTTTTTTATAAAGTCGATATTTACCGAGATATATACTATATTCCATACATAATGGGCACCCTGTATAGGGTCAGTAAGCCAGTAATTGACCATCACCCAGTAGTTGACCAAACTTCACTTTAAAAGAAAAAAATAAGATACCTGTACATCTTTATGAATATTTTGTTTCACAAACGATTATTGCACCTCTAATTACTATATGGTGCCACATTGCTGCATTATCTTGGTCAAACGGTTGTCTAAATACATGTGGAATTTGTATTCGTTTATTTGACAGCTAAATTTGTGCTTTTACAGTAAGCATGGCAAGTAAACAACTCTATTGAAATCTGCAATCATCCGGGATTTTAATGAAAATCGTTATATTATACATATTGTGCAAGTAATAGAGAGGTCGAACTAATAAATTTATGTTATATATATTTTTTTAATTGACACTTTTTTTGCAAAAAATGTGGTGGTCAATTACAGAATTCGAAATCTTATCAGTTGCCAGTAGTTGACCAACCACTAGTTTTATGCAAAATAAAGAATTTTGTTTTTTTGTCACCCCTACAAGATTAGTAAGTTACTCTTGTTCCTGTTTTTTTACAACAGGCAACCGCAACCACTGGCTTCGTAAAGTGGTCAACTACTGGTAATTTTTCTTTCCATTTTTGTTTTTAGCAAAATGTCATCAAAAATAATATACATATATTTTGATATTTTTTAAGAATGTTCGTTTTTCTTTATGCAATACATACTACGTGGCTCTATAACAATATATAATAAAAAACTGATTATTTATTCGTTATATTATAACACTGGTCAATTACTAGGAAAAACTTAGTCAAACACTGGGTTGTTTGTGGTTAACTACTGGAAAATTTTAATTTTTTTTACTCTTATATTTTTTTTCTATGAAACAAAATGTTTTTTAATTTGCGTATTATTAATATTTAGAGTCTTAGACTATAACCGCACTTTATACCATTTTTTATTTTGTTTAAAAAAATATATTACAAAGTTATACGTTTATATGTCTAAAAAATCTCTTAAGTGGTCAATTACTGGCATATTGACCCTATATCGAGATGTTATTAATTTAAATAAAAACATTAAATAAATTAATGATGTTAAAATTACTTAGGCTAAGCTTTAATAAAGAAATATGAAATAACACCCATATATTCTTTTACCCAAATAGGCTGACTCAGATTTAATTCGATAGAGCATGAGATAAAAATGTACATTGATCATATTAATTCCTGTACCTGGAAAAAGAAACTTACTACCAATGCACTTGGACTCCTGCAACTGGACAAACAGCAAACTTAAACTCTGTATGTGAAGAAAATAAATGGATGCTTGTATAAACATCAAATAAATAAACACATAGATAAATTGAAACACAGATCTTTCTTTTTATTAAGATAAATAGAAAATCTATTTTAAAAGAGAAAATAAAAAACCAAATACTTAAACAGAAAAGTTAAAAAAATGATAAATCTTCCTTGAGCTTGCTCAAATGTGTTAAATATTAGTTACCAACCTGACATAGAAGTTGTAACTGGTCTCCATTTGAACAAAATGACATCAAATAAGTTTATCAGATAAAAAAAATAACCAAAATAGCTAAATAAATTTATCTAACGAAAAATTAATTATTTTTGTGAATAAACAAATTGAAATTGTTTAAATATTACTACTTTGTTATTGAAAACACTCTCAAATAAGAAAAATAAATTCTTAATTTATTTAAAAATGGTCTTTATGATTTTGTTGTTCCTAATGTGAACCAAATCCTTTTATATTCGAATTACCTTGTATATAAACGTCAACGAATCCACTCAAATGTATTTTCTATTGCATTATCGGTAATACAGACAGCTTCGATTCAACAACTGATCTTTAATATATATACAAGTCGAATTATCCAAATCAATAGTTAAATAAACATAAATCTTCTTGATTTAATTTAAATAAATCGTTCACAATTCCATATAATTGTTGAAGAACGAAAATAAATCTTCTTTGATTTAAATATTCAGGTAACTATTAAATTCCATAAACACTTTTATTAAAACTCATTAACTCCAGCTATGCCTATACAAGGAATGACTACATAGCTACCCAAGGTAACTCATACATATGCAGTTTACATAGGAAAATATTTACAATAAAAGAAAAACGTAAATAAAAAATCTGTTTACACGTTTATAAGGTCAAACGATGCTTTGCAAGTTCCCATACAAATGACAGTATAAATGAAATCAAACTATACTGACTCTTGTCCAGAATACAGTACTCCAAGTGCCTGCATTCATACAACGGTGTAAAATATTATAATAAAATCAATATTTAGAAAAATTGAAGCATATCAGCAAAGCCAATACCTTAACAAAGATTAACACAAATTTACCAAATACAGAAATTTGTAAGTTAAATGTACTGTTATAGACATTACAATAATGACCGTTTTACATATTTCCAGTGAAATATTTTCCCGAAACTGGTTCAGCTTCGTAGGATCAAGAAAATTCTCTTTTACGTTAATTATCGTCAAACCCCATATAAAGAACGAAAGATATAATCGTCTAAAAAAATGGATAAACTATCCTGAACATGTAACATGGGTTGTATAGACCATCTATTCCGTTCTACTACAAACACAATCTAACTGATTGATATGTCTTTTTATATTTATAAACCTTTTATAAAAAATTGTAATTGGCCTCGTTAATATTTATTTTATAATAATTGCTAAAAGTGAGGCTTATGTTTTATTTTTATCATTCTATAATTTCTATCTTTGATAATGAAAAAAACATGTTTCTTGAAAATAATGGCCTATGAAACAAATTAGAATATAAAGAAACTTAACGAAGCTCATTTATAATAACAGTATGATTATCTTGATTGATATATTGACTATTTTATAATTTTAAACTATTCCACTAAGGAAACGTTTCATTCATTCCAGCAGCCATTTTACCAATATTGGTATATACCAGAGTTGGACGTTTTAAATTCTACTTAATTAATTATACGAGGTAGTAATTAATGCGAAGGTAACTTATACACGATTTCATGTAATCTTATTCATATATTGCATTTTTAATTCTAATGTTTCTAAAGATTTTGTCGTTTTGTGTAATTCACTTAAATTGTAATTAACCGTTACGATTACAGCTTAGATTAGTAAAATTATATTTCGTGAAATACTATATGTATATGTCTAAAATAGTGTTAACGTGTTGCGTATGTTCGTTCTGTCATGCCATGCTAAATATGTCCAGGTATTAAAACTAGATACTAGTAATACTCTTTGCATCCACTTTTTAAAAATTCTTCAAGGTTAGTAAGTTTTTAAAAAACCATTACAAACATTATGAATATTTATTAGTATTATTAATATTAACAAATTTTCAAATTTTATTGGAAGCTAAAACTTATATTTGTTTTTCTATTGTCTTCTATAACTATGATATTAAATATTATATTGTTTCTTTTTTCATTACTAGTAAGTTGTACCACGGTTTCATAAACATATAAACGAGTATATACACGATTTAATTGCAAGTGTTCTAATTTGTTCTGTTTACTATTGCACACTGAAAAATTGCAGTAATCTATTGGTTATATTACTATGCATATTGCTCGATATTTTATGAATTGCTTTGTTTAATTTTATTCTTCCTCATTCCTCATTAAAATTCAATGTTACACATAGCGTAACATTGTATTCTATTGTATCCTGTATGTAAGTATTGGGTAATATTGAAAATCACATCTTCCACATAATTGAGCAATTTAATTTTGCGATTTCATTATTCTAGCCATCAATCAGGAATCGTTTTCCATTAATTATTCATTATCAGTTATATTAGATTCAATTAATAACGGTATAAGAAGCAATTTGCGGTTCAATTCAACACCAATTAAATAAATTATTGAAAATCTAGCAACATAATTAAAAGATAAATATTAAAAATAGTGAAGAACAGATCCAAATTGAACATTATGAAGTGGAAAATTGTTTCATTTGATGTAGTAAATATTTAATAAGCAAATAGTAAAATTAAATATCCTTAGTTTTAAATAGTAATTATATATAAATAAATTATACATTATTTACGTAAACTTTATAATCTATTAACAAATATGAATGTCATCTTAAAAACTACTTATAATTATAATTATTAAATTATTTTAATTATTAAGGTGAAAATATGTTAAGCTCATAAGTAAGATATTTATATTTATATTTTAATTATAATTGAATTTATAATATTAATAAACATCGTGTCTTTACATTTAAAACAATGTATAATAATAATAATAATAATAATAATAATAATAACTACTACAACCCATAGCCTAAACCAAGGCCCCAGAAGCTATAAGCTTGTGCGGGAGGGAGGGGGCGATTATTATTATTATGTAGGCCCAATGTGCGGCTGCAGCCGACTTACAGGTGGAACAGCGCAAATCCCACATTTGTGTCACAGCTAAGGAAAACTGCAGAAAACCTTAACCAGATCTGCCGGCACCGGGAGTCGATCTCGGGCCGCTTGGGTAAAAGTCCGGCACGCCAGACATTACACTACCAAGGCTGTTACATATACATACATAAAACGAAGCAATACTATGATCTTTTTAGTAACAACAAACAAATAATTTATTTATATTATTAATACTTTTATGTATGTTCATGTAATTTTTCATTTTTGAAGAAATTAACTGCATAAACTCCTAAAAACTAAAAACCTTATAAAAATTAAAAAAGTAATCGTAAAGAATTAAATCCTATCCACAGCATATTTATCCCATCTATTTAAAATAACATTCAAAACAATTTTGTACTACGTATTTTATTTACCGACGATCTTTAATTCTATATTAATTTTTTTAAATTATGTTTCGCAATAAAATACTAAAAATTTGTACATATAATAAATACTGTTATTATTAATTAATCTACCAGTATATTGTTTTAATACAAGCATTTAATTTTTGTAATTTTCTTGCTTATTTGTTTACCATTAATTATAGTTTATATATCTAATTTAGTAATTTTCAAACCATCGTCAATTCAGCTTTTTTTATCTCCTTATTTTTAGTTTACCTGCTATAGTAACTTTATTATTTTGGCCCGAATATTTTCTATACGTTCATCATCACGTTCAATCATATTCCAAAGGTTTTTCATTATCTGGATTACAATTATTTATAAAAAATCTAACGACTCAATGGATCTAAATAAATACACAACCTAAAGAAATAAAACAACAAAGATGTAACTGTTTATTATGATATATAAACACCACTTACTTATGTACATTGTTACAGGCATAACCCTTATAATTAACTATCAAATATTTTAGTGTTACTAAAATACCAAAAACCTCAAATAAATAAGGATACGGCCAATAAAACACTGAATGAGGACGGGGAAATTAAGGCGAAAACCCTGAATAACAATTACCTGCGCAAATTCTTCTATAATTAATGCTTTAAATTCGGACCAAATGGCAAAGAGGAAATTAACTATACCCTGAATTTATAGGCGCGGGTCACTTACGACTATTTATAGTCTTATATAAGCAAATAGGTCTTATATAGGTTATATTTTTAAAAGAATATTGAATGTAGGATGCTTATCATAAATATTTTAAAAACAAAAATCTCAACTTGCCTCTTTAATCGTATCTGAATGAGATTTATTGAGTCAATCATTTTCTTTAAAATTTCAATAAATTAAAAGTTTTCCTAAAGTAAATGAGATTAGAAGTCTTTTTTTGAATATTTACATACTTTAAGCTGTTTATTGATAAATACATACTTTTATATCCATTATCATACGCATTTAACAGTTTGAAAAGGTCCTCATCGATTAGTAATTTAAAAAATTATAAATTTCAAAGCTTTCATATTAAAATTAAGTAAGCATAAGATCTTAATTTCAACCCTAATCGTTGAAAGGATCTCATGCTTTTAGATTATTAATTGTAATAGTAATTGGTTAAAATCCACTAAAATATTAAAAAATGAATTTATTAATGATTCAGTAATTATATATTTTTACGTACTATTGGTTTCATAATGATCTAGAGCAGCAAGGCTAATACGATGCTATTTTATTCTTTTTTTTAGTGTAAATGCATAGGATAAAATAATAAAAAATAACAATAACATCAAATTATTATTACAACACAATAACAATAAAGTCATATTAGCCTTGGTGTCCTAGATCATTATGAAATCAATAGTACATTATTATAAATTTTATAATATATAATTAATTAATTTTAATTTAAGATTTCTTGAGGATTAAAACCATAAAAAACATTTAAAACTAAGCAGAGACTCTTCTACAAGAGACAATGTTCTAAAAATTAAGTCCCCTACTTTTAAAGAAAGGTTAGAATAGGAAAGTCATTTTTAAATCCCTTGATTCTAGATTTAATCTTATTAAGCGACTAGTTAGTAAATAATACAGTGAAGTGGTTATTTAAATAATAGCTTAATATTCTAATATACCGGGTGCTATAAAAAAGCGAATCCTTTTTCTATCTTCGTATCTCCGGAAAACGTTTAGATATCGATTTGAAACTTACTTTCCTCGGAAACGAAAGACTAAAAATTATGCCTACCAAATATTATATGCCTATGTATATTAGCAACGGAATAAATGTAGTTTAATTTGATAAGCATTTTGAATTAGTTGTTGCATTGTCATAAGTTTGATTACATTTAGTGTCAATTGACGTTTTCGTGTGAGAATGATTCCTCATACTACACTTATAACAAAGTGTAGTTTTTGTAAGAAATAATACAGGAAATTCAAGTAAGTCGAAATTTTGGTGTAAATCAAAAGAAGAATTTATTTTACGTTAAACACTTTATGAAGAACATCAAAAGCTATTCAGAAAAATACTTAAATGCTTATTGGTTTAATGGTTTTGGTAAAAAGGAATAAGGAAAAGCTTGAAGTTCTACACCTTATTGGTCTAGCGATTAATGTATAAGACTCTTAATAAGAAATCGACAGTTCAAATAACACCCTTCTAAACTTTTTTAAATTATATTACTAATTGGTATTTATTATTTTTAGAACTTGATTTTAATTATTATTATTGCAATTACTATTAATTAGTGTTATGCCCTTTTTCATTTGCTTTTCTCATAATTAAGACTGTACAGAATCTAGCGGTAAACATCTATAGCAAAAATATCTAATAATAAAAATGTATAAAATTATAATAATTAGTTCTAAAAATAATAAATACTAATAATTAGTAAATAATACAATTAAAAAAAATTATACGAGGATGACATATGAACGCGCGATTTCTGATTACGAGTATGATAACATTAACTTTTATTACCAAAACCTTAAAAAACCTTAAGTTTTTCAAAAAATTTTTGGATACGTTTTGATTTTCTTCATAAAGTTTTCATGTTTTTAACGTAAAATGAATTCTTCTTTTGATTGATACCAAAATTCTACTGCAAATTTTTCTGGATACGTTTTGATTTTCTTCATGAAGTTTTCATGTTTTTAACGTAAAATGAATTCTTCTTTTGATTGATACCAAAATTCTACTGCAGGGGTACAAATTTATGAGTTTTTAGGTATAAATTTCGTTTAAAAAAGAGCTACTTTATATATTTTTTATAATACACGACCACATTAATTAATGTTTTATTTATCTGTTGTCTATTTGTGTACTTATCCTAAAAAAGAATACAAATAAATTTTAATCGGGACATGTTGGCATAACAACCTTTTAGAATAAGTTAATTGAACTTTTAATTAGATTTAAAACCTAAATATCTACCAACCCAGTCATATAAAATTAAAAATAATTTAAAGGTCGTACACTGAAATATTATTGAAATTTCAAATGAATTATTTAAGAATTTATTTTATTGCACGACACCCTCACTAATGACTTAATTAATTGGGTATTTGATTATCGGGCAAATCTAATTAATCGGAAGCAATAAAACCGTTGATAAAACAGTTTGTCATAGTTTTATTAATCGTCGCTATCAGAGATTGTTGTAATAATAAGGAAGTTTACAATTGCACTATCGCATTCAAACACGGAAATAATTTCACGAACTAGTCTTTTGTGTATGTACAGATAAATGGCACGTAGTAGTAAATAAATATTATTGCTACAAACACGCGTTAAATTGAGATGTGAACACAGAAATGTAGGATGACCGGTTTCATTTTTTTCTATTTCGATTTACCAACATATGAAATTATGTTTAAAACTTGTTAAATGCAATTATGAGTACAAAACTTATTGCGCAATTTTAATTGTATTTCTATAAAATTATTTGATGAAATTATAAATATGTAGCAGTAGAATCCGTATTAAACATATTAAAATTGAATTATACCATTTATAGAACTAGTAATTAAAATAAATGAATAAATAGTTTTACTGTAAAATTACGTAGGTATTAATTATTGCAAAAACAAACTATGTACAGTCTGGGACATTAAAAATGAGTGGGGTTTTAAAAAAAGCATTTTAGAAGTTTAGACGAAATATATTTTTACAATATTTTAAAACCATCAAAACCATTTTTGTAAAATCTGCTTTAAGGTTTATTTGTAGTGTGTTCTAATGTTTTCAGCCCGGTCTTTACATAATGAAGCGATTTAATATTTAACTTTAATTCTCATTATAACGTTAAGCTGGCTTTTAGATTTATTTATGACTCCATTTGATAAATAGTGTATTTCGTCTGAGTTACCGATGCAATAGAGATGTGATAGATAAAAAAATAACATTTTTGTGATGACAATTTACTAGATAAAAATATTAAATGCTAAAGACAAAGCTTGTTTATTTTGCAATTGGTGAACCATGACACAAGTAGAATATTCGAGAAATTTCGATAAATCTTTCTGGCTTCGTTTAACCCATGCTAAAGTCTGTTTATTTTTGTATTTTGTGAAACGTGGAGAGATAGAGTGGTTGCAGAACGTAACGATGCAAGCTTGCATCCCGTTTAAGTCAATTTTGTGGGAAAGGTTAAACTTAGAAATGTAGAGACTTGTTAAACTCAAACAAATCTAAATTAAGTAAGGATCCTGTTGAGATTTATCTTAACGTTTGGTTTAAAATAATTAATTAGTTAAACGAATTCCTCCGTACTACCTGTGAGTTATTAATTTAATTCAGTTGTTATCCCTTAAATTATTTTTGTAGGTTAAATAATGGATGAATTTGAACAACGGTCAAGTGAGAGCCGCTTTCCCGAAATTTTGTGGTGTATCTAGTAAACTTGCTTAATCCAACTTAGTGGAGGTTAAAGTTTTAAACGTGTTAAATTTCAACTAAATTCTTAATTATTCATGTCCAGATTCTGAGTTATATACCTTCTGTACATTTCAAGTGTTGTTGGAGTAGCAAATTCTGGTTTTTATACAAGTTTAATAGTACCAATAATTTTCCTAGATAAAGAAAAACTGAAAAAAGTGTTTTATCCATTTATAAGTGTCTTGTTTTGTGTAACAACTAACAACATATCTGCCGTCGCGTTAATTTGAAGAAAATTCAATTCGCCTGAGAAACGTTGGAGTGGGTTGCTTCCGTGAAGCCTAGTTTCAAATTAATATTGAAGCAGTACAGTGTAGGTATGCCATTTCATTTTGTAGCAAGAAAACGAATTTCTGTTATCAAATTTCCACAGTGTAGGTTTCATGAAATTTAACTAAATATTTTGTGAAGATGTTTGCGAAATGAAGAAAATCTAACAACATTTCTGTAAAGGCAAATTAGGTCAAAGATAATGTCAACTATTACTGCTTTTGTTCGAACAATTTGTAAATTCTTTAGTTATTACTTATATTGAACCTAATGCATTAAATCAAATGAATTCAAAACTGCTCTGTTAAACGGACTAATATTGTTTACAAATCTTCCGTTATAAATGTGTACTGTGTTATGATATTAACATCGACAAGGCCTAAAGCTTAATAGTGTTTGATTGTGACGTGTGGAGAACATCAAATTGTTTGTCGCACCATCTCTGAGAAGCTTTTAAAATATTCTCTAGCCTTATATTGATTTTATTAATTGATTAAAAACTGATCGATACAAAACTGATCGATACCAACTCTTTCTAAATTGTGCGCTGATATGAATTTACTAGTGATGGGGTTTCGACACTACCCGAGTGTCGCGACACTTGAGAGTCGAAACATATGGCGTGAGAAGTGTCGACTCTTCATGATACTTTAACAACACTTTGCCTTTACATCATGCATGCGCTAGTGTAAATGTAAGCCAATTGAAACGAGAAGCAGTAAAGATCCATAGTTACATAAATCATAAGCAAACTATGGATTCAAAAACAATTATATGAGTAAATTCTGTTATGGTTATATATTTATGCATTAAGTACATTAAAAGACATTAAATTATTTATAAAAGCAAATACATATTATGAAACAGAAATTTAAAAGAAAAGAAACAAATTCTATAAATAACTTGTAATTCAAGTATATTCATTGCTTTTATTATAAAAACTATTTAAAAATGTAATTTCGCTGACGACGTTGGTCTTTAGTCGAGAACGTGTTTTTGTTAATATTGAAGATGATACTTTTATTTTGGGTTATCAGCAAAATAAATTGAATTAATTAATGATCATTGTATTTATTTACACGTGTTTCGACAGTAGTCTTTAATTTATTTTGCTGAAAACCCAAGATAAAATTATCACCATCAATATTATACAAAAGAAAAAAATCCACAACAAAATATTTTTATATGTACGTCTCATTCAATGATTGTTGGCCAGTTCAACAAATCTGCCTTTAATTTCTTTGTAAGAATGATCAAGCAACTTCGAATTACACTCTAATAAGAGCGACACTGTTCGACACTAAGAGTCGTGACACTTCAAGTGTCACGACTACGAATAGTATCACGACACTCGACACCCAAGTCACAGTATATATAACAATCAGTAGGTTCACTTGCATGGGATACCATTCATTTTATTAATCCACCTTCGAATATAACGCCCATAAACAAAGTAGTGGACCAACGTTTAGCGGTCGGCATCGCCGGTAAATAAAACGCAGAGCCGCATTCAATAAAATGTCTCAAACAAATATGTCAACAAAATCTCTTGTTATATAATAATATAGTAAAATATGAAGTAGAATTATGTGTAGTGAACCATCTGATTGAAGTTATTTTACTTATAGAATCTAATAAATAAAACGATAATCAATTTAGATATTTAAAACATTTATTAAACTAAGTTAGAAGAGTTGTTTCTTGTTACATCGTTAATTACCAACTAAAATTGCATTATTCTTTCAAGCCATTAACCATATTTCTGCATTATTCTTAACCATTTCATTTTATTTAGAAATAATTACGAACAAATGCATAGATGTATACAATTTGAATACCTGTTCAACAAACAAATGGAGAATCTAGGTCACCTAAATCACATACGTACAAAATAAGGGAGATGAAATCAATTTACACTATAATAATAATAAAATCTATTTTCATTCATATTAAATTAAAGACACAATGACAAACGAAATGCTAAAAAGTACAATCCTAACGCACGCTTTGACTTTTTTTAACAGTTGAGAGTAACAAAAGACGCTGTACTCTACACCTGTTGATAAGGCGTTGACCTAGATTCTTTATTGTTGAACTCTTTTAATAATAAATCAGCATAAAAATTTTTATTATGTAGGATTTCGTAATCGCTTATTTGTTCTATTACGTGTTAGTAATTCAATTTTAAGCAATTGGTAAATATATACAAAAAGTGAATTCTTAAATACGGCATTGTTTTTACGAGCGTAATTATTAAAAAATAATAGTATGTAGGAAAAAATAACCTGAAATCGGAAACGTGAAAAAACTAATTGTAGTTCTTTCCGAGGTACTTTTACAGCCTTTGGCGGCACAACGACTAACACTATGCATTGTTTACTGGCACTAATACTGCACGCCGGCTCTGGTAATTTCGATACGTTCTGTTGCGTGTTTGAAACAGAACTGCTGTCTGCATACTGCCGACTCGCGCCAGCATGTAGGGTGGTGGATGGAAATTATTTGCGACAGTCACATTACTGTATGTTATATATACTGTGCCCAAGATCCCATCACTAGAATTTACCATCATTTTAATTACGATGGTTTACATACAATTTGATGGCGCTCAATACATTTTATTTTAAAAATTATTATTCCTTATTAAATTTTAAATCAGTAAGCTTAATTATTAACCCTATGACCTTAATTTAATTTGTTTAAAAGTTGAGAAACTTCTAACTCCCGATCAATTTCTTAAAGAAATTAGTTCCCTTTTTTTACTGTTTCTAACTACTAATAAAACTTAACTTGCCTTATTTGCAATTTTCTGAAATTTGTCTTTAAAGAGATTGCCTAAATATCTTGGTGCTATAAATCTATCAGTAAAAAAATTATAGCCACCTTGCAGAATTTAAAAATAAAAATTATTGTTGTTGTTTAAATTCTGTTAGATTGTGTACAGAAACATTAATGCTGAAATATAAAACTAAAAGAAAAGAAAATAAGAAATTTTAAAGGTTTGAAACAGCAGAGCTATTGTTAAAATTTTTGAAATGTTTCAGCAACCTATTCCAGCACACACTCGAAGATTCTTTTAAGTTACTAAAACGTCTCCTCAATTTCCGCTCTCCACGAAAAAAAAGCTTTCAGCCTCAATAATCTTTGAACGAAGAGAAAATTGCAGGAAAATCCCAGAAACCATTTTATTGACCATCAATCACATGTAAGCAAATCTTCACATTTGAAACTTTTATAAAGAAATGTATATTTAATTGTTGTTTCTTACATATTGTTAAGTAATGTATCAAAATTTTCACCTTATTCAAATATAGAATCTAGGATATGGAAACTTGCTTAGTATATTCTTAAAGCTGTGATGTTTTATTATGCCTCTCGAATATTTCGCCCGCTTTTACAAATAATGTACTTGAAACCCTTGCGTGTACAGTTCTCTTTTTGATGAGATACCCGAAAAGCTTGACCTCTATCAGCTTGTATTGCTATTTTGTACTATAGTACAATCTTTATAAAATAAATTGTGTTGCGTGACTTTGAAAAAGCTCATGAAAGGAAAGCATTGTTAATAATTTATATGTGATGTCTATTTTACATCTTGCTGAAGATGTTTTCTATTCGTAATTATTCATAATGATTAGTTACAGCAAGAGATTTCGTGAGACAACTTGCGAATAAAAGTGTAACTCAGGAGCACAAAGGACACAAAAGGAAAATATTCTCTCGCCTTTATTTAGTAGTTTACGAATCAATACATCTGTGCGTGTGAAACACCCACATCACGACAGTTAAACCACTTGGATACAAAAAGCTCTACAATAATAATCTCCCAAAAAAGTACTATAATAGTCACAGCTTTAAAGTAGGACACGTTGAAGCGGAGATAATATTTCAAAATTTCCCATTTTAGTTATTAGCAAACCACAGGACAACCGCAGAATTTCAGGACATACCCAGCATGACCTCTCGCACAAGTGATGCTCGTTATCTGTCACATACACCTACCTTCATGTACGCATTTTGGATGACACTTGCTAGTAATGAACCACAACCGCACGACACAGATTACCCCCTTCAAGCATGTAGGAAACCCTTATATATCTCGTTAAGGTTATGCCAAAACCACCGAGGAGCTTATACCCAGACGTGATAAATGAAATTTAAAGGACGTTTTCAAAAATTTATGTAAGATTAGATTAGGCTCTGACATGAGAAGCGTGTGGGTTCCTTTTAATCTGTTGATATGTAGACCTTTGTTATACTTGAAAAGAGAAAATATACTAGGAAGATTATTCCATATGAGGGTGAAATGATGTCTCCTTTTCAATTGACAATTATGTGGGTTATAGACTAAAAAATATCTATTATAATAACATTCGATTTTTCTTGTGATTATACAATTGTTATGGATTCGCCTCATATATGGCATGGTATTTATATAACATTTACTTATTATGATTTTTTATGACAGTGAATAATCTTAATCGTATACTCAATTAATCCATCGTTCATTCTTTGATTGATCACTGGCACTGATGGACGAGATAAAAAGATAGGTTGAGTGGTCATTTTCTAATCTGTTTTTGTTTTTTAATTTTAATTAGAATAAATGCCTGTAATAAGCTCAGTATGTGATGGAACAAAATAACCATAATATTATCTTTCCTTAAAAATGTTGCCAGTGCATAATTGTAAACTGTAACGAGCTCATTAAGTAGAATATTTAATTCACTTCGTTTTAAATCTAAACATGATATAAAAATATTTTCGTTTTAGGTGCTGTAGGCAGCTCTAAATCAGGGGTGATTTACAACCTCAAATAGTACAATTCGATGTTTAATTCTTGGTATTCATTTAAGCAAGATTACCATTTATGTAAACAAAATTGATTGTATTTCTTTTTTAGTCGTGTATCTATCCCATTTCTGCTTTTGTATTATAAAAGGGAGAACAAAATGAAAGCTAGTTCTTTCAAAGTAACAACACACTAATAAAAACATTATGAAAAAGATATATGCCATAATATGACCCCCTTCTAGGCAAATAAATTGTCATTTTGATTAAAATCTCTTCAATATTAAAATGTTCACAAAGAAACAAAATGCTTTTAGAACTATAACTCATGCTTTAGGAGACATAATTATAGTTTAGATAAAATTACATTTTGATAAGCTAGTTTCAGAACTTAGCATTTTATTACCGTTTAAATCTAAATTCGTTATTGGTTGCAATGTCATGTTTAACATGTTATTGGTCGGAAAGTCTTCAATCATCCCTCTTAAACTTTGAAAAGATATGTATTTTTTGAAGAGTGAAAATATATGCACGTACGCGGCTATAAGTAAGATGTGCTGCGAGCAAGCAACACCTACTACCTTAAAATCTGCGACGAGCAGATCGAAAAAGTTTCTGGTAAAATTATCGTTTCGGTGAGTTTATTGGTTAAACCCTTAAGTGGAATTAAGAGTTATAATAATCAGTTGGCGTTTTTAGTTTGATAATTTAAGTTAATTTCTTCAGGATTAACCATTATTAAAATTTGAGTGTCTTTTATAAGAATTTTAGCAACTATTGAATAATATTACACATTTTGAAAAGCTTGGTTCTAATAACAACGAGTTAAATTCCATGATTCCTTTAGAAAAGCCGCTAATAAATGTGGATTCAAATGTGTTTTGGCATCAGTTCTGATAATGACGATGTTTAAAAAAAATTAATAATCGTGTGTTATAAGCTTGACACGGCACTGTTTGTGGCTCATTTAACATAAAAATAGAAAATATAAAGAAAAAGAAAGATAAAGAACCTAAAGTAACTTTGATGAAACCGTTTTCCCGAATTGCAGATTCCGGTCGCTGTTTTTTTAATAATAACAACAAATAATTTGGGTGGCGCCTTCTATATAGTTCATTTATTCGTGTGTCCAATCTAGAATTAGTATGTTTTTGTGAGTAACACCCACGATACCTGAGTATACTTCCAATAAATAAGAAGCTTCGTTTAAAATAAAAATAAAACTTTTAACTTCCTTAATTTATTTTTACTAGTAAGGATTTGTTTATTATTCCATTCAAAATTACTTACTGGTTAAACAGTGCGTTTATCTGAAACTCAACGGATTGATATTCGTATAATGATTTGATATGGTGATACGATAATTAATCTAACACTATGAAAACAAATTTTTATTGGCTGTAAGATAAATCCACACAATAGTATTCTCCAGATAAACCGCACTTCTTTTCTGCATTAACACCATACAACTGGAAAAATGGCATCTTTTTAAAATACTATTATTTTTTGGGATAAGTTCGCTTTCACTTCAAATAGCGAAGTCAACTGCCAAAATTGTAAATACTGGATAAAAGACAACCTTCAATGGATTCTAGAGCATCATACACAGTATCCACAGAAGGTAACCTGTTTGGCGGTGATTCACAAAATTATTTTATCCGCACTTTAATAAGTTTCTATCCGAATAGAAACAATCCGCATCAGGTATTGGCAAGATGGGGCGCCACCTCATTATGTAGAAGCAGTTAGAAGATAGTTAAATCAGGAATTCCCAAACAGGTGAATTGGTAGATGTGTAAAATAATGGAATGACCAGCAAGGTCCCCGGATTACACCTCACTGGGGTTTTTCCCGTGAATCTAAAAAAATATTCTGTACAAAAGTAATTACATCAATATCGACGAAATAAAACGAAGGATCATAGCAATACTATTTCTCAAGAAACAATAACCTATGATCAACAAAGAATTTATAGATCGTTTGGGATGTTGCCAGGCACAAGAAGGGCGCAGTTCGAACATATGATTTTGTTATGTTATTATCATTTGTTTTTATTTATCTTTATTTAACTGTTGTTAATTGACTTGTTTATAATTAAATTATCAGTTTTTATTTGTTTTAATTTCTCTTTATTTAAATGTTGTTTGTAATGTATTTGTTTTAATTACATTTTTGAAATCGGAATTTCAAGATAAATCTAAAAATGCAAAAATTTACAGGATGTTGTATTTAAAGTAAAAAAAATTGCTAGTGGTATTAAAAAGGTAAATTGGAAAGTATAGCAAATACGCCGATAGCAAATTCAAATTTGTTACAGTTGAAAATGCGATTGTGCAAATTTTGGAAGCAACCCAATTAATAGTTTTCGAGATAATGAATTTATTCCATACTTTATGTACGCAGTGTAAAACATATTAGGAGAAAATTTTCCATATTTAAAACAATGCTAAGTATGTAATAACATAGAACGATGAGATATCAGCGATACATATTAGTATGTAATTTTAAAGTAAACCAAATAAATGTAAGTTCACATTAAGATAATGGTTTTGTGCACCATTAACCTTAACTATCCTTCTATTGTTTGCATTTACCATCTAAAATAAAACACTGGTGATTTTACGCTGTGTAAAATAGATTAAGCATGTACCGTAGAAAAATTTATAGCACTGTTTAGAACTAACAGTTTCTTTAATGTAATTTCATTACTGTTTGAAAACCTCTCGAGTTACTTTGTTTTCGAAATGTTAGCTTTGTCTTAACAAGAAAAATCAATATTATTAAGGTTCCAGTACAGTACAAATTAGAAACTGCTTATAACGAGTGTGTTCTTAGACACCTGATATACACAGAACAAAATCAGCCTCGTGAACAATTTTTAGACTACTGGGTAAAGATTTTAGAGATAGAATTTAGAGCAGAAAAACATTGTTTTCACTCTATTCTTATAACAAAAATAATTCTTCACTACTGAAATCCATTTTCTCTATATATTATTAATTAACTCTATATATTGAATATTCATTCTAATAGTATTCTACTTTAAAAGATTAACAAAATCAACTCTAACTTTTTTTTACAGAATAAAAGTCGTTGAAAAGTGATCTAAAATGGTAAAAAATGTTTGTTAGTGTTCATGCCACTCTAGTTAGAGTAAATAAAACGAATTGGCACCAATATACACTTTGACAGTGTATTTGACGAGAGAAGCGCGCGCGCAATAACGACACTAACAAAAATGACGAAAATCAGCTGCCTGCTGTATTTCATTTCGACTAGTTATAATAGTTGAGATTTTGCAATTTCAAAATTTTACAAATATTGAAATAACTTAGACTGTACAATTTAAAACGTAGTTAACAACTAAGAAAAATTTAGAGATCACAGTTATATTAACTAGACCAAAACTAGGTATCTGTACATAAATAATACTACCTACCTACATTAAGTTTAGAATTTTAAATTTTGAAAATCCCGCTAATTTTTACTGCGTGTGAATCTGAAACGTCCAGTTTATTTTATTAATTAATAATATGAGGTAACTTAAAACAATTTTACATTTAAACTTTGTTTTTACATATCTGTCTAAATATTAAACTTAATATTTAGATAACGCCACTCATTTTCTAAGCCACTATTACACAATAATTATATTCATATTTGAAGTTCGTGTACATGAGTGTAGTGAGCAAATTACGCAGAATAATGTGTGTTAGAAAATTCTTAAGAGAAAGGAAATCAGCAAGGAAAATTTAACATTATTTTCAATAGGGAAAATTTATTTTATTCGTAAATCATTCTTTTCGTAATGGATGGTAAGTAACAAAAATACTTTTGTATATTTTATTATAACTATTTATGAAAACTTTTTAATTAATGTCGCGACTAATGTAAACATTCTTATTATATCATGCACGAAATCTAAAAAAAATAAAAAAAAAGGTGAGCGACCATAGAAGTTAAAAAAAATTAAAACACGACAACTCAGCAATCAAGATTATGCAATAAAAAGAAAACTGAGAATTTTCATACTTCACAACTACCTTTCTTTAATAATAATAATTGGTTTACTAGTAAGCTACTTTTCGTATCATGCAATATTTTAATTGCTAAAAAGTAGTTAATTTTTTTAATTATTGCTCTCACTGGGACGAGCAAGTGTTAAACATCTTAGCTAAATCATTAATGCCAAATTAAATTCAAATTAGAATGAACAAAAGGTGCCGATAGTTGTTACCAAGGCATCTTTGTCGACGAAGGTAGAGAGGCAGTAAACGGTTGTTAAATAAGGAATCCAATTAAAAAGTACAATGCCTGCTACAGTAGTCGTAAGGTTGCAATTTAAATTGATAAAATGCAAGCTAACACAAAAAGTTTTAAGCATCTTCACAGATCAAAAAGGAAAAAACAGGTAGATTATTAATATTATTCCTTACATCTACATCAAAGCGGTCCTTTAGAAAACAGTGCTATTTCTACAGTATATAAATGGACTCTAAAGACCTATGTCCTTAGTAAAGCAATGATTTTCTTTTTATGTTCAAATTTTTAGTTTACAATTCATGATTATTTCTTTTCTAAATTGCTATTGTATCCTTATTCTTATTATGCGTTTAGGAAATTTTATAATACGGAAAAGAGGTTAACATTTCTAACATTCGGTAAGACACTTCTTGTTTTAATTAAGATATTTGTAATTTCTTTCTCTGGAATTGAATTATCTGGCATATATTAATTGACATCAATCGATACTATATACAAATATAGGTAGTATGAGAAAGTAGCGAACTGGCTCTGATTCGGTATTTGTACTACTATTAAATACTATAATTATTATGTTTTTTGTATGTAATGGGCAATTTAGCAGATCTTAAATATCCTTAAGATTTTAAAAACATTTTCATTTTCTAAGATGGAATTTATTTCCTGTCACTTCAGGAGAGTGAAGGGATAAGGTAAGTGAATCGGCACTTTTAACTTGAATTGTTTAAATTTAAAACTTGGAATTTAACTACATCTAAATTGGATTATAAGTTCATCGATGCGATGGGGAAATTTCGGAAATCTGCCCTTAACTTGAAGTTGTTTAAATTTAACCACTATTTAAACTTCAAAAATACTTTCTAAAGGATCACAGTTGAATAAGATTAATAACCCTCAGACGATACAGCAACAATTTGTTTAACTTTTAAAAATTATTTTAAATTACAAATTTAAAAAATCGGCGCGGAATGTACTTAAGAATATCAGCGATGTACACCCATTGAAATACTAGCACTATTTTAACTTATTGTTAAGAAATCCTAGAAAACTAAAAAGTCACTAGGATAAGGAATGTTTTTAACATTTTCTATTTGATCTTAAGAGTTATATGAGGATATTTAAAAATATCCTAAATTTTAACACAATTTCGGCTATCCTTTCTAAGCAGATTTCTAGAAATATACCAAAACATGCTGAATTGTTTTTTAGCCTTTATATTAAAATCAACTTAACAGAGACATACATATTTAATTCCATTATAAAAATAGACCTTTATGAAATGTAGCAAATTGAATTTTGATATTATAATAATAATTTTTAATTAAATATCCATTCAATAAAGGCAATAAAATTATATAATTAATATTTATTAAGAGACGATTGGTATACAATATTTTTTACATTTTAAATTTCCCCTTAATAAATATTAATTAAATAATAATTTTATCACACAAAAAGACTCTATATTATTATTTTATAAATTCTTAAATCATTAAAACTTTATACAAACTACCAATATTGTGTTACCAAATAGCATATTTTTGAAAATTGTAATTTTTTTCTTGTGTTTATACACTTTCATACATCTATCGTGTGACTACTAGAAACAAGCTTAAAATTATAAATACTTGAGTTCACGAAAATTATTATTATTTTAAAGAACTGTTTTTAAAAATCATTATTATAAGTTTAAACAACCATCATCATCGTAATCAGTTCCATTATAGAGATCTATTAGCATTCTTCGGATTATAGCACATTCTTTTTTTAGTTTTTAAACCACATTGAACCGTACTAGTTACATAAATCATGATTGCATGGTGTTACGTAAATAGGATTAATTATAGCTAAACAAGTAAAACATTCTTCTTTTATTTTAAACTATTGGTAATTTCCGCGAAAATTGTGTTCAAAATATTCTAAATTAGGGCAGTTTAAACAGTCAAATGATGTTATTTGGTTTTCCTTACAATATAGTCTCTTTAAATTAAAACAATCTAATCCATCAAATGATGTTATTTTATTACTGTAACATTTCTAAATTGCGCACCACAATTTTTAATAAGAGACTTTTGTTGTTACAAGTTATCAAGCGTCTTATCTCAGGGACACGAATGAAATTCTCAAATACGCATCTCTCTTTCTCTCTTTGATGATAATATTTATTTAGCCCTTGTTTTGAAAATAAAGACTCCAATCTCTTGATTCAGAAATACCTGAGCTTAAGATTAAATTAAAATAAACGTTTAAATTACATGCGTTTTTCTTTGTTTGTTTAACGTTAATTAAATTAAAATAAATAAAAAAGGTGAACTTTGACTTAATTTTATAAGAACGGGGTTCTGTTTTCCTTTTAAAGAAATTTAAGTGCTCCAATGATTTATACATGATGATTAGAAATGGTCTTTACTACAAAATTAATCGCCCTGTATTTATGTATTAAATGAATTTCAAATTTGATTTAAGGTAATCATTTACCTATTATTAAACAGAATTACATATTACTGTACAAACAAACATGATCTTATCTAATTAAAACCTTCCAAGGACGCACAGGTAAGTAAACATTCATCTTTTGTAATACATTTTCAATAATAGCACTTTCACTTTACTCTGCTTTAGCAATAAAACAATACATATTTTTCAATTGGATACGTATGAAGACACTTTCCAATTACTCCTTTTTCTTTGAGTATAGATGACGATTGTCTTGCTTTTCAAGAATGGATTATACCCTAAATATGGAATGCTATCTCCAAAACAGGATTATTGTAATTATTTAAACCAAATAATAACTGGAACATATTTTATGGTAAATTCATCTATTTTAAAACATTTAAATATACAGCAATTAGATATTGATGTACATTTATTTTACAGTTTTAATTGTTTAAATTTTATATTTTATAATTTTTTCTTTATAAAAACTTTCTTTGTACCACCTTCGTTTTCAAAACTTTTTCAACCCCATTTTCTTGTTTTTCCTTCCCTTGGATAAGTTTATTAGCCAACTACTTTTCGAGACTACCTTTACTATTTAATCAATCGTCTTGATAGTTAATAGTTGGATATATTTTTACCTATGTATAAGGTGTTCATTATTTCGACAAGAGATTAAATATCCATGCGCACCAAAAATTCAAACCCTAGAGTCGCCAAACTACCAATAAAGAAATCTTTTGAACAAAAAACAAAGCTACATATGAATCGAATATACATAAATGAACATATAAGTATTTATGGGAATTCCCATTTTAAAATCGTGTGCAAAGTAATAGTATATTATATACCCAGGGACTAAAGTGCATCTTTTAATTCCGAATGTGAGTTTATTGTCCGAGCGTCAGCGAGGAAAATAAACACATGAGGGATTAAAAGGCTCTTTAGTCCAGTGGTATATACACGTTTTTTCTGCACGTCTTAAAGGACTTAATCGCACAAATTCAAAATTTCGAAAATTTTTTCCGAAAATTTCATTATATGTTGTGGGATTGCGTACTCTTCTGCTACAAACCCGAAGGACCTTTGTAAATTATATCACTCGCGGTATATCTAGTAAAAAGCAAAACGTACTTTTTAATGGCACTTTATTCTGTAAATCAAACATGATACAAGCACACACTTATGTGTTGCTAGGTAATACCAAACATGGCCAACGTAAGAATTAAGTACACAAAAAAACTTTTAAACATAATATCCAACACACGTCATTCTGACAATTGAACTCTGCAAACGCCAAAATCATATACGTAGTTTCAGGATAATAAATCCTAACATGTATTGCGATTCCTTTTTTTTGTTGTTTACTTGTTGTTGTTGTCGTGGAAACACTTTACTCCTTCAGGGAGTAAAAGTGCTACTTCACTCCCTCTTTTGGGGGACTAAAGTAGAGTCTTATATATAGGACGTGCAAAAAAATTTTATAAGTAACTTTAATTGATTGGTTGATAAGATTGTATCCTTTTTTATTTGATAGAGATTTATATATGAATGAAAATAATCTGAAAATTATCATTACACAACTTGGAATGTTTACTCCCTCCCTTACAACTTCTTTTTTAAATTAGAACAATTTAAAAATAATTTTCTTAGAAGAATTTATTTCATTTTCTCTAAAATACATATATATTTTTTTTAATTTAGACAGTTTGATTCCTTAAATTATTTTGTTTTATTGTGTTTACAATCTAAGAATTTTAAATGTGTACAATATATAGTTTAATCCTGTCTTATTTTTATCACAATATAATTTTTCTAAATTCGGATCCATTTTCTCAACAACAGAATATTGCCAAATTAGAACAATTTAATTCTATTTAATGATTTTTTTTCATTTTCTTTGCAATGTGTATACAGTATACACAATACCTTTAATTTTAATTCTAGAAGAAAAAATTTTCAAATATTTTTCTATAAAGATTTTAGTTTTTTTTCTTTTGGCTGGTTTTGTCAACTTCATCTCCCCATATATTATAAGTCTTAAAGACGAATATTAAGAATTCGTCATATCTTAGTACTTTTTAAAAATCTACTTGACAAAATTGTTGAAATTTAGGTAATTTTTTAAATATATTATAGATGAATCATTTTAAATGCCACCTCTTGAAATAAGATATGAATGTTAAAATTATTAAGATATGAATGTTGAAATTATTACTTATTTTCTATGATGTCCTAACAATAGGTAAATATTTTATAAAAATATTTCAAATTAACAATAATTTTCTAATTATTAAGTTAAAATATTAAATAAAGAATTTGAATGTCTGAATAGCATGAACTAGCATTGTTCATATTGAAAAACACAAAACATGCTAATATTATTATATATATTATGTAATTACTGAATCTAGATAATGATCTATTAGTAGAAAATTAAGATTTTCTATTAAAATTTTCATTAAGCAATAAATCATCTCAACAGTCCTTTTGTACCGCTAAACGAAAAGAAATAGACAGCTTATTTATGGTCATTCTTAAGCACAAATGAATCAGTTTCAAAAGCTTCCCCTGCTATGGTAGCGTTCCTTCTCCCACATACACAAAAACTTTTAGCAAGAAGGAATAAGAAAAATAAACTTTCCACCATGATGTATTAAAAGAAAAGAAAACAACAAAAGTCTACATCAAACATCTCTTATCTTATAGACCCAGACAAACGTACAAACAAAAACTGAATGTACTGAAACACGAAATGTTACAAAATAACATATAATTTGTCAAAAAAAGATATGTCATCATTTGGTGACATAAACACCGCAAGTTTTTCTTTTTTTTTTCCTTTGATGATAAATTATTAGAAAGAAATACAATGTGGTTAAGTCCTTGCTATTTATCTAGCATCTCACTTTTCTTCCTTTTGAATCCACCCTTACTGATTTTTATCGTTTTTTATGTGATCGTATATTGCTAGACGTAACTTCGTAAAAACTACTATTTTTGTTACTTTGGGAAATGGATCATAATAATGTTTTATATAAGAAAAGATATAAAAGCGTGCTTTTCAGGGCAAACAACTCAAATTGAGTCTTATTATTGCAGCGTTTTCTGCAAACATTGTAACATTCAATTAGTATAACAATTTTTGAAACAATTCCATTTATTTAACAAAAAGAAGCAGCCCAGCAAATGCTTCGAGAGACGTGTTGGCAAGAAGTATAACAAAAGCTGCTTCTCAGTTAAGTTATTATGGAGTAAGTGAAGAGATCTTGCATTTATCATTAATTAATAAGGCATCGTATTAAAGAGCTTGCTAATGTTAATTTCCTACTTTTCCTTTGAATGTAACACTTTTGAATTTGTTTCTTTACAAAAAAGGTTTGCTTTAACTAATAATACGTATAGCTATTTCAGACTTTCAGAAGAAAAATTCTCATTAAGGTAGCACTGAACAGACTGTCAAAGTTTCTATTTTATATTTGAAGCTCATTTTTTAATGGAAATTTCTTATTTTCTTTATAGAAATTTGTAAAAAAGTTATAATTAAATTATGTTTTTTTTTGTTGTTTCCGAGGTATTATAATATAACGATAAAAACTGGGGCGTGCACGTTTGAGTCGTTACATCGTATCGTTTTCATACAAGCTTTTAAATTAGCTATTGTTGTACAAAATTGCGTTAGCTGTAGCTAACTTGTAAAATTATATTTTACACATTTTAATAAAGTATTTTTTTATCGCTTTGTATTTTACCCTCTAATTATATGTTGATGTAATTAATACGTAATTTCCCAGAAAACAAGATTCATTATAATAATTATTAAAAGATATTTTATTAAATTTAGGCACGTACTCAATTCAGTCAGCTCATATTTCACATTTTCTGTCCACTAAGTTTGTCTTAATTCATTTCATTGGTCCTTTTGAAAATACAACATTATAAGAAAACTTTGAATAGGGATAGTTCAGCGTTTTTCTTACAATTGACAAGATTAAAATGAAACCTCTAAAATATTTCTCTTCAACAAATAATCATCAAACAAAATACGATTCTCATCGTAAATAAAACCAGATTGACCTACTATTTTCTTGAAATAAAGTTATCCATATGATAGCAATGATCGATTGTAGTGATCATGATCATTATTAGTAAGCCCTGAAAGTTTTCTTACGTGAACATTACTATAACTTAAACAATAAACACAAGAAATGAGTCATCACAAATCACGTGGGCAAAAATGTAAAATGTATCTAGAATTAGGCGAGCGCCAGGCTGTAATATAAATGATAAGATAAACAATAAATGAGCTAGAAAGATTCAGTAGCGAAACAAACTGATTTTTAATAAAAATAAATGCAAAACCAGTAATGAAAATCTGTTGGTTCTAGCGTATGTCAATGAATTTTTAGCAACGTGAAATTTGCACTTTTATCTTATCTCACTCCGAATCGTATTTGTTTATTCAAGTGTGATTATGAAAATAACTCATTTTTCTTGTATTTACGGTTGAAGTTATAGACTTTTATTATTTGAACAATTACGATTATGTGAACCATCACTATTACTGTTACGTGGGCATTTTTTATTTATCAACCAATTACATTTTATTAACTTTTAATATTAGTTATAATCATTTTAAAAATCTTTATGTTCTAAATTTTATTTTTTAATAATAGTTTTGCTATACTGAATTTTTTATAGGTATATTAAAACCTCAAACTTTAATTAGCTTTTCAATTCTTACCATCAAGACCATGTTAAAATATTCTTAAATATAGCTCACATTGAAATAAATCCTATTAGTACCCTAATAAGTTTATTTGTTTACATTTATTAAAAATTTATGTGGTGTCAATATGTAACAAAATCAATTTCAATGTCATGAACTATTAGTATGAACTTTTAACATTAACATTAGTCTTTGTTTTGGACCTTTTCGTTTCCGAGAAGGAACGAGCTTTTGGGTCGGTGTAATGTTTTTACAAAAAATTTATTTAAAATTCGAAATTTAGTTGTAAAAATGCTTACACTGACGTATGATTATGTTTTTGTTATGTTGAAATCTAAATGTTTGTAATTTATATACACGTATTTTGAAATATTAAAATACACCAATGTCGTTTGAATATTTTAAAATAACGTTGCTCTGGTTTGATTAAAAGTTCACGGGATATTTACAAATAATTATGTCATTCACTTTCCTGTTTATCTCAAGAAATAAAGAAAACACATTTCCATTTCTAAAACTGGAACGCACGGAGTTACTTATTATTAGAATCAGAATCGAAATTTTACCTTGTATGTTCGTTGGCGATTCTTTTATGGAAATCCGTAATACCATGCTCTGGCTTTGTGCAATAACTGCAAACAATATTAATCGAGATGGAGAAACAACATTAAAGCGGGAGTTCCATAGAGTATTGTGCTAGGTTCAATTCTATACTTGTTGTACCCCCACGACATGCCGCAAACAGAAGAAACAGAAATAAACATTAATTACAACTTTCGGAAATGATACTGCAACTATAACAGTAGGAAACAGTATAGAACATTTAACAGAAACATTAGAGCGATCATGATACAACATCAATACATGGACTCAATCTTAACGCATTAAGCTTAATTATAATAAATTCACAAATGAAAAAAGTGTATAAAAAACTGCTAAAAATGTGGTTATTTACAATAACATAGTACCATAAGCCAATTCAACAAAGAACTTAGGGATGACTGAACGCAAAATTAAAATTAAAAAAAAACCTGTTAGAAAAATATAACAAAAATGTATTACCTTCTATAAGGAAGATCTAATCTGGACGTAGGGAATACAACACTGGGTCTACTAAACGAAGCAATGTTAACTGTTTACAAACATTTTATAACAAGGTGTTATGAAATGAAATTATTCTCAGTGAAGATATGCTCAAAAATATGAGGATCGCCATCATTTACATAACAACGAAGAGGATTATTTTAAACTCCTTGATTGAATGATGAACAAATTGATTTAAAATGCTTTTAGCTATTTAATCAATAATTCTACATCTTAAATGCAGCTAGCCTGAAGTATAATATATTACGAAAGGTTGTCTACTCTAAATATATTCAATCTTACCGATAACTTGAAATGTTAACAATCAAAACATCCAATAATAAAAAGGAATTTGTAATCAAAATAAAATTAAAACAATTTCTAAAAGGTTGATCCTATTTATTTGTTTAGTAATTATTTCCTATATCAAAATATTCAATAAATTTCTTATTACCAATTAATGCTTCCCCGGACAAAGTCTGCACAGATGAAAACCATCTAGGTTAGATTCATTACTCGAAGATGGGGATTTTTGGACCTGACATTGAGGTTTGTTGGAAGACCCGATTTCAAGTTGAATCATTAAAAACGTATTCAGTGCGGCATATGTATAACAGGTAATATAAAAAAAAGCTGAAATAAAAAAACGGTCCCAATATACCTCAAATACAGAAACACTCATTCCTAAAAGGATCTCACCTGAGTTGAAAGACGCCTTAAGAATACACACCGTTGTCAATTCTGCAGAATTGCATGAGCTAACCTCGACGAAGTTAAACTTGAACGTGAATCACTTAAATATGAATGAAATGTGTAACGTAGAAGAACTTAAGTCTAGAGAGAGGAAAAACTTGCCAAATTGAACGTAAACCGTTAATAAAAAACTAAGTGCCCTAAAGCACGCAACAAACTAAGCAAGCTTTGAAAATAATGTCATACAAGCCATGGCATGTATCCCCTCCATTCTAAATAAAAGTTCTTCTCTAGGAAATAACGACATAAATTTATAAGGTTCTTTAATATAAGACTTTCAGTATTGAATCATATGAACAATTATGTAGTTATAATAAAAGAATTTGAACGTGTACTTTTAGTAAAAACTTATATATTAGTTTAAAATCGGATATATTTAAACCATATGTTGAAAGATCTTTGAGGTTGAAGGTCATTAGAAAACCTAGCTGCAAAACATTTGGAAAACCAATGTTAGAATGTTACAATCGAATACAAATAAGATGGTAATCGTAATGATAAATTAGCATGTGTTGTAATTGGCAACATGTAAGTATAATTCAACACACAATAGATTTTTACATTAGTACTTCTTAACAGTTATTATGTTAATAAGGGCCTTAACCATGAAATATTTCGATTGGCCTCGACAACGGTTTTATAAATTCAAATTAAATCATATAAAAGTACCTCTACTTGTTAAATTAGAATATTATAGAACTTCTACAACAAAAACAGTTATAACTGAAGGCAATTTTTGTATTAAAGCGTTGTTTACATTCACTTTGATGGAGAAATTGTTGAATAAATACTATTTAAAATCATGCAATGTCACCAGTCTGATACTGAAAGCACGCGATTCCATTTCAGCACTAATAATTGTAAGATATTTATAATAACTAATAATAATTGCATACATGTAAATCAAACGATCGAAATAATGTGAAATAGTATTGTTTCCCTTATTTCCTGAAAGATTGCTCAAATCAAATTGGATGGTCCAATACAAAAATCAGATATGTATGTATCTTCCTTTTTGGTAAAATGAAAAAGCGTGAAGATGTTCAAATCCAAATTCTTAAAATTTTCCTTTCGCTATTTTTTTATGGCATAGCCGTGTTATATCAAGATGGCTTCGAATTCTGACCAATTTAAAAGTTTACAAAAACTGTAATACTTCAAAAATTAGTAAACCTAGAGAGTTGGATCAAACATTATTTTAAAGGCTACACATTATGGTATATTTTGTGTTCTCTTGAAGATTTCTACTAAAATGAAGCTTGAAAGGACGAGTTGACCCAAATGACAAGAATTTCAGGTTACCATGACAACCCGGATAGAATCTTTGCAGGGTTGTATCCGTAGATGTTGGTTTGTTACTAACTTTCGTTAAGTGCCACTACTTTTTAGTAAGGTAAACGCACCAGATGTTCGATACAATTAAGTGATCTTAAGTTTTAAAATTTAATTTATGTCTCCAGTCTTCGAGACTCATACTTTTATGGAGCACCAGTTATTGATAAATACAGCTATTATTTCAAAACTCTAAGTATACTACATTTAAAAATAATTTCAAACTTTTAGCCCATATTGTATTTGTAATGATGGAATCTAATCCCAAAGACTTGTTACTATTTAAATATCACCAGTGAAGTCTTTAATTACACTTTTTTGACACTTTTATGTCAACTGGTAGCGCTTAACACTACGTCTCGGAATACTTCTATTGCAATAGATTCTTTCGCTACCGCTTGATAAAAAAGGTTTAAAACTCTGAATTAAACAGCTGATAACCTAACACTTCAATTTATTAAATGAAAAGGTAGAAAGTGAATTGGTAAATTTCAAAATGCACGCTATCCTGAAGATTACATTAAAAAAGTTGTTTGCCCTAAACGTTTTCAACCTTAGCGACAACTTGGAATATTAACAATTAACATATAAATAAAATAAAACTAAACAATATCTAAATGATTGACCCTATTTATTGTTTAGCAATTAATTACCCTCCCAAAAAGCAGTTACCAGGACCGATTCCCAGAATCCGTATTTATTATTACTTCCCCGAATAAAGCGTGCTTGTCGAGTCCATACACGAAAGACCGTCGGCGGTAGATCTATTGTACAAAGATTAATGGAAATTAATAGACTAGACTTTGGAAATTTTGGAAAACCTGATTTCAAGTCGAATTCTCAAGGAAAATTCTTCAATGCAGCATATGTATATAAGCAACTAGAACGAAGAAAAGGTTGCAATGTGGCAAGGGTTGTTTAATATACCTCGAATATTGAAACATTTATTGGCAAAAGGATCTCATCTGAGATGAAAAACGCCTTAAGAAGAAATACCATTATCAAATATGCAAAATTTCGTGTAACTTGATTTTTCAGTTAAAATTAAGCGTACACACATAAAATCTTAGTATGAATTATTAGGATTTTTGTTCACATTTAACTTTTAATTGTGCACATTTTCGAAACACGCAGAAGATGAGTTGTCTTGGAAATGTAACGTTATGTTATGTTTTAACTTTAATGAAATTAATCATCAAAAAGACATATAATTTAATATATTCAATACTTTCACAAAAAAATTTATTATATTTATTATTTACAAATACACCTCTCACATTACGTCCTCGAAACGTTTAACGATTTTACAAGAGAATATAATTTTATTTTGTAAAATGTTTGTAATAGCAATAATAATAAACGTTTGTTGTTGTAATACTAGGATGTGACATTTCATATTTTGGAGTTGACGGTTTCATCTTGTCTGCAATTAAATCTTTACGTGCAGGTAACTTCTCTGTATTACTTCATAACAGATAAAACCATTGTAACTTTTCACTCGTGCATATAAAACGGAAAAAAATATTTTTAAATGTAAAAAAAATAATAATTAAATGGTAAATGTTTTACGTATTTAAATAATTAAAAGGAGAAATCAGGAAGATGTTACAGAATTGTTATTAGAAGGGCAACCGTACTTTAAGCTTGTTACAGTACACTTTTTTAGTGGATCTCGAACATATTTGCCAACAGGAAATATTATTTTATAAGAATTACAAGCAAAGCAGTAGGTCGATTTTTACAATACGGAACGGTATTCTGCACTACAAACCTATAGAACAAGTATCCAAAAGAAAACACTAGGAAGAAAACGTGGGTGAAAGAAATCCTACATATAACATATATTTAATTCATCCGAGTCGTTTCACTTTTTTGCGCTTCTTTACTTTTACTTTCGTTAATCAACTCGGTTCACAAACAGAAGTGTTCTTTCTCACGTTATAGCAATTATTTAATACTTAATAGTTAATACGGTTTATATCAAAATAAATTTAGCACTTATAATTTACTTAATAAAATTAACTTCTAGATTAAGCGAGTCTTCAATATTTTTTGTTTTTTTGAAAAAGTTTTTCGATTATTCCGGGATTGCGTAAATAAAATGTTTACGTAAGAAGCATTCCATATTAGTCATTTATCAGATCGGTATTTGAAGGTGTTTTAATTTATCATTATTGGTATATATGATAAAAATTGAGTTAGATAATAAAGAAAAAAGAATGTGTCTAATCAGGAATTTAAAAATTATAAATGACGGAAAACCTCTGTCTCTTCATTTAAAATTAATAGCATAATTATACAGAAATGCGGAGACGGTCTAGATTGAACTGATTATACCACGAATAAAAGTATTTTTTATTAATACTTTTCCTTATTTAATGAAGCCTTTCAATTTGATATTCAGATATAGTACAAAAAAACGTTGGAGCATTATTTTAGTATGCGGAATCTATGTAATTATAAAATGTAAGATGGCTTCAGGTTATTTACTTTTACAGTAGGATACGGTAATTATTAGAAACAGAAGTATTTGTAGCAAAGAAAATATTGTTAGTAGAAGTTGATGTTGGATGTAAATTGCATTCGCCTTGCCAAATCAACCTTTTTAAATTTATTCGAGTTCGAATGTGGATACAGTGTTTCGATTTTTAACCACAATAAAGTTTTTTACCTTCATTTACTTTCCGCTTTGTTGACTGTCACAGGAAGCTCAACTTATCGAAATGTTGTCGTAGCTATAAAACGTGCATAGCCAGTAATGTTATATGGCAAAGCAGTATTGTCATTTTTCCGAATTCGTTATCCGCAACTTATAGTATCTCGAATTTACTTCTCATGCATTTTAATGCAAACCTTGTATTTTGTGTATAATAAATTTAAAGTTAAGCGCATTCTTAGATTTACTTATGACCCCATTTGACAAATACAGAATTCGTATTGGACTTAGTCTTCGACTTCGTCTCAGTTACTCTTGAAATAAAAACTTGATAGTCTGGGAAAATATTTCTTCAGGATAGCAAACATTATTTATTCTAATAATTCTTATAAGTCCAGGTAAAAGTATTAAATGCGACAAGTAAATTTTGTTTATTTGTTACAGGTAAACCGTGGCATAAAAATAATGTTCGAGAAATTTCGATAGATCCCTTTTATCGTTTAATCCATACTAAAGGGTGGTTATTTCTTCTCTTGGTTGGTAGAAAGAACGCGACAGGAATCCGCCAGAAAAAGCTTACACCTTGAAGTTTAGAGATTTAATAAGTTTAACCCAATTCGAATTAAATGAAGATTCGTCACAGATCTACCATACCGTTAGGATGTAAACATGTACAGTGTGTTTTTTGTAAGCGATAATATAGGAAATCCAAAGGAGTTTTATCATTTTCCTGCTAAATTTGTACCGTTGCAAATGTAAGTATGTAGAAATTTACACATCAATCGAAAGAAGAAATCATTTTACGTTAACAACATAATTATACTTTATGAAGAAAATCAAAAACCATTCAGAAAAATACTTAGAAAAACTATTGGTTTAATAGTTTTAGTAATAAGAAGATTGAAGTTCTACACCGAATTGGTCTAGCGGTTAATGTATCAGACTCATAGCCAGAAATAATGGGTTCGAATTCTGAAAATAATAAATAATAATTACTAACTAATAAAATTACAAAAAAGTATGATACATTAACTTCTAGACCAATTCGGTGTACAACTTTAAGCTTTTTCGTATACTTTATTACCTTTAAGTATTTTTCTGAATAGTTTTTGATTGAATCCAAAATTTCTACTTACGTTTGCAAGGGTTAAAATTCAGAAGCAGAATAATAAAATTCCATTGGATTTCCTATATTATTGTTTACAACAAACAGACTGTACGTATGTGCACTGTGGTTTAAAAACATTTCTTAAATACGCATTCTTGCATACTGCATGAGGGATATTAATCTAATTCAACTTTTGATCCTTTAAGGTATCCCTCAAGTTCCGAAATTTTCCAGCCGTATCTAGTAAACTTTTCTAATCCAACTCGAATTTCAAGAGTTGAGTTTTCTGTTCAATTATTATCTGTTTAGTGATTATTCTGCCTTTAATCACTGATTATACTAATTGTAATTACGGTTGCTTAATTAATTTTGTTAATGAATGCCAATGATTGATAATTTATTATGTTTATTATATTTTTGGTTTTAAAATCACTTTAAGCAGATATAATAATAGCATATTTCAAGATTTTGCCTTACTTATATAGACGTGCTTTGTTTCTTCTTGAGAATTCTTCATATATACAAAGTACCCAAGTAGCACAAAATATTGGCAAATGATTGGGGCAATATTGAACCTATATTGCATAATTGGGGCAATATTAGCAAGATTTAACCAATATTGGTTTATGAGAATATGTTTTAACAATATTGTAATAATATTGACGGAATATTTAAATGCAATATGGCGCTTTACTATAAAAAACCAATATTGCAGGATCATTTAAATGCAATATCCCAAAAATGTTTACAATAAATATTCTAACAATATTGTTTTATAGCATTTATTTTTAAATTATTGAACCAATATTGGCACATTACTGGCAGAATAACTATAGCATTTTTCTTTTAAATATCGTATAGCAATATTAAACGATTATTTAAATACAACATCGCATACATATTTATAGTAAATACTCTAACAATATTGTTTTATAAGATCTATTTATATATTTATATTTATAACATTTTTTTCATATTTATTTGTCTAGTTTTCTCAGTAAACGATTTAAACTATATCGAGGACAATAACCCCAAACACAAAGCCGAAAAAATCAAAGTCTGGTTAGTTCATAAATGTCCAAAAGTTATTGAAACTCATTTCAATAACTACCTCAAACTTCAAAGTCCGGACTTGAATGTTATTGAAAATTTATGTCAATTGAAAATTGCAATAATGATTATAAGGAATCATGAAATTTTAAACAAAGAACAATTAAAACGATTGCTTAGAGAAGAGAGGTCAAACATTTTAGAGTTAGTTTTAGTTATTTTTTCTTTTTACTGCTTTACTAGGTAAAAAATTTTGTATGACGAGTGTTAAAAGATACATATTTGTAGTTAACTAAAAAGGACAATTCGTTCCGCTACCTACCCCTAATCGGAGAAAGCTGCATTTCTAAGAAGTCCGTTCCGGGTGGATGTTCACAGGTCAAGCCACGAGAATTTACAGTACATTTTAGGATGCAATGCAACAAGTTCAAAATAAATGAGTGTCTGTGTGTACGACTTATTTTGTTTAATAAATAAATTCGTGAAAGTGTTAACATGTGCGTGATGATAATTCATGTGATTATTTAATTCAATTTATTCATTTTCTGTGATGATTGAACATTGGCTGCTGCGAACATTTGTCAGTGTTGAACCAGGAGGCCAGGACCAATGCCGTTATTTTGTGTAACACCATTATTGTATGCATGTATTGTAGGTAAGTTTACGCACAGTCAAAAAAGGGTAGTTACTGCATCGGTCAATACCCTACTTATTGAGACGTTTCTCATGCTGTTTATCTTTTATTACAGGAAGTCAACCAGTTTTGGTGTGAATAGCCATCCTTACTTTTGTTAGATGTTTCTTCTTATTATAAGTTCTAGATTATTGTAAGATTCATGTTCTTTCAGGTTAGATATTTTATTTTGTTTATAATTTCATTTAAATAAGTTTCCGTCGTTTCTTTTATTATCTATGTATTTTTAAAAGTTAACATTTGATTCTTTCGAATAAACTTTTGTATTTATGTATGTAGTTTTCAATTTTATTTTTTTATGTATTAATAATAAATATAATGCAATTAACTCCTCGTTTTTTATTTATATTATCTTTATTTCTAATACAGTGACAACATTATAAAGCAATATTTACAATCAACATTTCGCCAACGTAGCATACTATTGGACCAATAAAGTAGAATATTATTGAGCAATATTTAAAATCGACATTGCACCAAATAATGCAGATTATAATTGAGAAATATTTAAAATCAACATTGCACCAATACAGGATACTATTATTAAGCAATGTTTAAAACCTATATTAAAGACCAATAGAGAAGAATATTATTGAGGAATATTATAAATCAATATCGTACCAATAAAGCAGAATGTTCACATTTCAATATTGGGTCAATATTTGTTAGGAACATTGTACCCTTATTGCCGCAATTTCTAGCCAATATTGCACCAATATTTTGTGCTACTTAAGGTTGATTCAACGATATTCGTTGTAATCGCAAATATGTGTTGTGCTTAATAGGTATTGTTTGAGTAGAATTTAAAGCTTTATTACAGTCGACTCTTGGTGCCTCTTTGAAAAGACCATTCCTAAGAATCCCGACCTCGCGATGACTTACTTCTACAAATTAAGGTTATTATTAGTTGTTCGGAGATTTCCCAACTAACAGCTCGTTCCAGTAGCAGTACCAAGGTTGGAATAAGTACACATAATAAAACACACGTTTTCTCAGTTAACGTACTACATTAAAGTTAGTAGGTTTACTTAATTACTCTAATAGCTAACAACAAAAGAAACTTTTGTGAGTATACCAACCCTTAACGAGTTATTTTTCAACAGAACCGCAATGTCTTTCGATGTAAAACATCGAACTATGCAAACTAACTTCTTAATAATGACAAGATTTGCATATCCAACAAAGCAGTAGACACCAACAATCTAGTTAACGCAAGGCAAGCAAAAGCTTTCATATTGTGTTTTCTTAACATTCTGAATACTTCATTTCATTTTACATTACAATAATATTACATGTTATTGGTCTCTACCGAAATATAAAAATCTCTTGATAATTTTCTACAAAGCTCTTGAGAGATCACTTCGGTAATTGAAAATTTATTAGTACCTTAATAAAAGTGAAGAGAAAGAAAAAAGAAAGGTTTCCCAACTTTTCGAGCATCCATGGAAATAATAACTAATAATAATAACCTATCAGTTTCATATTTTTTCGGTGTAAATTTTCTATTTTTTGTTTGTATTTTCATTCGATCCTTTAGACCTTAAAGTTTTTAATTTTCTTAATCGGAGGCTCTCTATGAAAAAAATATCTCTTAAAATCTGCTCCTTGAGAATAATAAATAACTCTAAACTTTAATAATTATAAAAGCTTTGGCCTAAGCAATTTGTAAAGAGCGATTTCAATCTCAATTAAAACAGAAATTATTAATGAAACTGAAACTCGCAGGAATTCGTCTCTTTTATAATACTAATAATTTCTTTTAACAAATGCATAGTCATATACATTTCGGATAATAAATGCGAGTTGTTAAAACGCTGTCCAAATTTCACGTTACTGATGGCTATTGTTATTCTGTTGGAAATTTCACTCATTGTTTACAAAATGCTATGGTTGTATATAATTTTTTAAGTGTCTGGTTTTAATATATTACAACGGAAAGAAATTATAAAAAGAATAATTACAATAGAATTTAATTAAAAATATTATGTGCTGGAAATAAAAATTTAAATTTAAAAATTTATTTAAATTACTGCTAATATAATAAATAAAATCAGTAAATGCAAAATGGGTATGTTACAACTTTCAGATTACATTCCATAAGTTTTTAATATTCTCTTTTTATTGAAATTTCAAGTTCTCAGTGTTTTCAAAATTCTGTTACATGGCAATTTTGAATCACTTTGTTGCGTTTCATTCTCGTAAGGAACATACCACGCGTAAAACGTTTAGAGATTTGCATGTCAAAATAGGTCATTATTGACCTTGATTTATCTGTAAGATACTTTATCTTTTTTTGAATTGTTAAGCCAGGCTGAGATAATTTTGCTTTATATTGCTTCTCGTAAGTAATGTAGATTATCATTTTTCTTTTGGTTAACGTATTTATAGGAAAACTTTTAGGTTGATTTCTCACCAGTTTTTGGTAGCGTGTTTCAACCCACTAATTTAAAAATGTAGCTCTTCTTGAGTTTAGTTACGTGGTAAACTCAGCTCAATTTGGTGAAATTCTAGAATTCACTACGTAGTTTTGTGAGTGTGTAAACCCTTTTTGAAGTTTTCAATCTTAGAAAATTTTATGGCACGGCTACAGACTTATTGGGTTTACCACAGCTTTTCCCGTTTACGGCCATTTTTAACGGTTGGTGATTGTCGGAACTCTTTAGGAGAATCTTTGAGAAAACTATTTCACACTACAACTACAAATATTAGTAAATAATCAGTTAACACATTTTCGACGATTTTATGGTAATACTTTTATTCTTTTACTGGTTTTAAGCTAGATTTATGTTTATCTTCTCGGTCATACTACTCACCAGTTCACTGGGTTATTTAACATTGCTGGGTCAACCCGTAGTTCACGTCACAAGTTGACCATTCGCCCTTGGCTACCGCTGAGGTCTGTTGCATCTTGGAGCCATACGACGAGAATAAACAACACGGAGTTATCAGCAACGAACCTAGCGTGTATTTGATGGAAACGGGGTAGTGTGTACATTAAAGCATTTATTACGCCAAATCATTTATATTTAACTATTTTAAAATTAATATTATATAGCAATCAACATTTTAATTGGGCTTCGCCCAATTGTCCATATTTCTTAAATTACAAATTATTACATTATTGAACTAGAAGGCCTAAACAACGGGAAAATCAAAATTAAAACTTCTACATCTATCATGAAACACGATCACACAGACTCATAGTTGAAGCGGTCGAACTTTTCAATTTAGAGAAATCATGCTCCCTCAAGTGAGTATTGAACCCACGACCCTTGCTACATTATCAGTGCACTTGTACAACTCGTATACCACCGGTCCTATTTAAATATGTAACCTGGTTTCAGTTGGTAAGTTTACTTGGTAAGTTCATGCGATGTTTGGAATATTACTTAGTATTTATCAGTACTGCCTAGCTCCATGGGTGTGAGTCCATTAAAAGCCTGTTCTTATTTACCGGATGGGCCAGTGATACTTTATAATATATTCTTTTGGGAGATACCAGATCAACATTTGAAAATTATCTGATGGATTGCAAACCCCACAACCATCGGGTCGAACAAAGAATTTTTGTTGCTCCGTGATATCACGAAACCATCTCCAGGACTGATGGCTTGTGGCATCGTTATTTGGCGCTCCAAAACCTCCCGGATCGGATATGTAATAGATAGTGTTCGGGCCGGCATCTTTGCTTGTGTCTGTGCTACGAGTTGCAGCTACAGGATCTATAATAGTATGGCGTAAGGATTAATGTTAAAATTCGTTCATTCCTTTTCTGTAATTCTCGACGTATTTTTTGTGTACTTCTGTAATTCATCATTAAATGATGATTATTATTATATGTACTCTTTATATGTACTCCGTATTCACTAAGAAAGGTTTCACCTCTGCAATGGTTCACATGTTGAGATACTGTGCTCTTCAACTCTGTTTCCCTCCCCTTTTCATTTATTATGTATTGCATTTGTTTCGGTCTTTGTATAGTTCTCGTAGGCGCTTTTAATTAATCTCTTGAAGAAGTTCCATACAATTACAAGCGAAACTATAAGTTTCTTCGTTGCTTTCAATTTGACACAGTCCAAACCCGGGGTTCGTTCTTTCTCTTGACTCAGGTCGTGAACATCTTCGTATTTATATACCACTTGCAACTCGAAGATTCAAAAATAGCGCTCGCCAAAGATATCAGTTTGATGCACTCCTCCGGTCTGATAACACGTGATTAAGCATCTCAGCCCCCTCCATGAGCACTCTCCAAAGGGAATCCAAACCTTTTCTTCGCTACATGATAGTCAAGACATGACATGGCGGCATAGACAAATGTGTTAACGAAACCCATGCTTAGGTGAAGCATTTTGGCATCTTCAAAAATTAAGAATTTGAAGCTTTAATGATTTTAAGCTGTCACAGATTTAGTATAACAAAGAATCATACAGTATCAAACTACAAGATACCATTCGTTTCAAAAGTTTTAAGGAAACTAAAAAACTTTTGTGTAGGTAAGACCCAGAAGTAAAAACTAGTAAATCGTTATTTGTTTATTGATTCTGGCAGTAAAAACATTGCTGGGTGTTTACCAGAATATTTCAATCTATTGTAAGATCAAAGAATGTCTCACTGCAATTTCTCAAGTAAAGTCTGAAGTAATTTCAATCAATGATTGAAATCGTTCCAACCTTTCTCACCACACAGTTAGAAGCAGATTGATTACCTACGACGTAGAATAGTTTTTAAATACTGGATAAACTGCTATAATGATTGATGTGCATGTGTATCAGAAATGAAGGTAGATAATTGATAACGGGGAAATAATTCCCATAATACGATTAAGAAATTCAAAACTACAGTTTAATATGGCGGTGAGTGTTGATTAAAGCATAGACAGCCCCTTGAGATAAAATTCTTAATTCAATATATGCTATACCATTTCTATAAGGACACCATAAATAATCAAAATTAAAAATTAAAATTTAGAGCAAATATTCAATTTGCAGTTAATACAAATGAGAAAAATAAAATAAAATTTGTTTTTCAGTATGGTTGTTTCTTTCTAGACTCGGCTCTGTGTCTCTCACAAACCAATTATATGGTTAGACTCAGCATGGACCAAAGGCAGTGCCACACATGGAACAACTAGGTCACAGCCCAAGGTTTCCAGCTTACAGGGGTCCGCTAGCTCAAAGAAAGAATTTATTTTAATTAAAAAAAGAACAATAAATAATTTAATAATAAATTATATCTCATACAAAAACGTGGCCGACTTCAATTTCAAATCAAAAAATCAAGAGGTAGGGAAGAAGAGAAAGGGAGGAGGGGAAGATTGATAGCTGAATGATCATCCTCTGAGAGGTCCCAATAGGGTTTTGGGCTCAGGGACTCCTTACTAGCTAAAGACCATGACCAGAGAGGTGCAATGGGTTGGTTTGATAGGAGTGATATTTTGTCAGTATGAGTGTTCCTTTGCAGATTCGTCCCTTATAAGTGTCACCCACAAATCAACTATACAGTTGGATCCAGCATGGACAAGAGGGGCAATGCAAAGCATTAATCGGATGGGTGCAGACGGTAAGTAAACTAGAATTAAGATTATATTGTCTAATTCCGATTTACTTTCTAATTAATTTGTTTTTGATACAGATCATCATGTATTAATTAAATATTTAATTAAATAAAGTGAATTAACTACTCAGTCAGTCTAGGACTGAAAGTTCGGTGTTGGGAAGATAGCTAATGTTAAGCTACAAAAATAAGATTAGTTTATTTTATAAATTCTCGTTCACACATTTATGTATTTCTATCACTTTTTAAAATCACATTTCTCTTATATGTTAAATAAGTTGTTTCAAGTGAAGTTCCTTCCGTCCTATTTAGTTATAAATAAGATAGGAGTACAATTCTTTTAAATACATATACAATTATACATGTAAAAAACAAAATCAATTTACTCAATGTAACCCAGTTAAGAAACGAAAACATGGGGGTAGCAATGCAGTTAATTAGATTTAACACTCTGCATCCACCTACGGTGACTGAGATATCAGGATTTGTGACCTAACTGATAAGATAATAAAACCCAAATACCTGACCTCGTCTTGATGGATCCAAGGTACATTACGCAATCAGATTTGAGATACATTTAATCAATTTTGAGCAATCGGGTCATCACAGAAAAACATGGAAAGCAAGAATATTGTAAAGCAGAGATCGAAAACCATTTTTATGTCGCGGGCCGCATTCATTTATACACTTTTTGACGGACTACAGATCCGGCTTAACGAGCACTGCCGGACATGACCCAGACCGAGTGGGCCAAACTTGATCTGGTGGTCAGGAAAAGCTTCTCATGTCAGACGAAGAAATTAATAAATATAACATTTGTGAAATAAATAAAGATTATTAAAAGTTTCACAGTTTTATTAAAATATACCTGACAATATTGTTTCGACAGCTATGCTGTCATTATCAAAGGTAATAGCATAGCTGTCGAAACAATATTGTCAGGTTGTATTTTAATAAAACTGTGAAACTTTTAATAATCTTTATTTATTTCATGATTATGGAGTTCCACAAAATAAGGCTGGAAACAATAAACAATAACATTTGTGTTTCCCCCTGCCAAACTGCGGTCTAGTGGAAATATACTCTCATACTTAAAGGGTAAACTCATCAAAATCCGGACACTAAGATTTGGCGATGCCGTTTTTAACTTAATAGTTAGGGAAATGAAATTTTGGTAACAGTTGTGTAATCAACTTTGGAATAATATAGTAGTTGTCAAAATTTCAACGTTAGAAATAGGACGCTGAAAATTGATTTTGAATATTTTTAATGAAAATCTGGGTTTTTAAGTGTACGTCAACTTGATCAGAGAGTAGAGCTACCAAAATGCTATACTGCTACTACGTTACAAAAGTTCTTAAAAACTTGCTGCGCAGAACTACTGCACTAACTCTAACAGCCAGGAAGCTCCGGAACACTGTAGGACGAAGAAGGCTAAGTTCCCCAAAAAGTTTGTGGCGTGGCAAGTTCTTGTGGCTTGAAGAGCCGAATCTTTATTTATATTGGCACAGTAAATTCCGAATTTTACCTGAAAGAATGACCGAATAAGCGTATTAAAAGCCAACACCAATAACAATGCACTTATCTGACAACCTGCTACTACTCTATAACGGCGTTAGGAAGTGGTACAAAGATAACGATAGTGATTACGGTCCAAAAGAATTTAATCCACCAAACGTGCCAGAATTTTGACCCATCGAACGTGCAAAAACTTATATGAGTCGTAAACGTAGTGAGGTCCGTTTAGTAGGGTATAGTACAAGTCCTGAGAAATATAAAACGCAATCTTGCAATTGCAAAAATAATGTACCATCCTGAAGTAAGTTAACTTTTAATACCTTCTTGGTTTTTAATTACGAGAAGTTTTCGGTGTCCGGATTTTGGTGAGTTCACCCTTTATGTTGGTGCGCATTAGAAAACTTGTCGCTGGGATCTGCTTGAGTGGTGCAAAGGTAATTAGTTAAAAATCCTCCGCGGACCACATGAAACCACCTGGTAAGCCCATTAGTCGAATAGGTTGCCGACCCCTGCCGTAGAAAAACAAATTTTTAACACTAATAACTCTGAGTCTGCTCTTATCTTTAACCTTACTTTTAATCTACTCTTTCAGCTAACTCTAACTTAACCTCCAAACTGACTTTGGTTTAGTCTTGTGAGGTTTTAAACTAGATGACTGAATATCGTTTTCGATTTTTAGCGTTGTCAGCGGGTCATAACGTTGCTCTTGTTTAAATAGACCGGATTGCCACCTAAAAGTGAATATTTCGGCGTTGATTATTATATTCGCTACACTCCATACATTAGGACTTTTGCCAGGTTAATCATATAGTGACTTGTAAGGTGTAAATCGGCTGCGAAGTTTTGCAAATGTTTGCAAACAACGTGATGACGTAAACAGATTTGGGATATCTTAAACTGTGTTTGAGGTATAAGTCTAACATACGGACGGACAGACATAATGTACTGATGAATAAAGCAGCAGGTTTTTTAGTTACTGGATTGCCATTCAACGCAACCGAAAACACCACTCACACACAGTACTCTTTGAAGACTATGTAAATGTATAAAACTCATTTTTGGCATGTAATTAATCTATTAGTATTTTTTACGGTTTCTGCTGACGTAAAAAAAGTTAGCAGTGCGGAGTTTAACAGCCTTGAAACAAAATGTTTATTACGGAAAAATTAAAGGCTTTTAAGGCTACTAGTTTTAAAAAAGTTAATGGCACTGTAATGATATTACATACATATTACCTCAAGAAGGCATTGCATGCTAAGTGATTGCCATGACAACAGTAATCAACAACGAGTATAAATAAATATCTCATAGAAGTAAACATGTCTTTTATTGTCTTCTACAAGAGATAAGATATAAGTAGTGTTCAAGACCACACAAGCAACCTGTATTACTACAATAATCTTCTAAACACTACAGCACTTACTAAAGAAAATGAAGCTTAACAGCATGAAACTAAACATTTATCACAGAATAATTAAAGGTTATTTATTAAATGCCAACAAGACTACTTTTGAGTGCTATTATTTTTTTATTATGGGTTCTGCTAGCTTCAAAAAAGTAAGCAGTTCCCTTCAATGAAAACGGAGCTTAACAGCTTTGAAACGAAATGTTTCTCAAATCTATCTGTACTACAAAATTAATGAAGAGCGTGCGCAAAAATTGCGGTCATCAAATAATTCCATAATGCTTTGTCTCCAGATCACTTTAACCCATTTCCAATTTTAAACATATAGCAAGAATTTTACAGCAAAAGCATTTTTGTTTAAATGGCAATGCACCCGATCGTGAAGCCTTTAAGTAGCCTTTGGATGTTATATCATAAATATTTTCTAAAGTTAGTAGAACCTGTAATTTAAAAAAATAACAAAATCCTAATAAATATTTTTTCGCCTACCTGATCAGAAAGTGCTTTATAAATGTCCTGATTTGAGGGAATTTAGAGCTTATTTTCTGCCCTCTTATGTCAAATAAATAACCTCTACATTGCTACTAAATAGATATAGATGTAATTAATCTTTTCAATAATTAAAAGTTTATTATTATTACTATTAATAATAATGCTATTAACTATTATTTAGTCTTTCGGTTACTTTAATATTGCGTTTAATATTTTGTTAATAAATAATAAAATAATTGTATATCATCTATTATTGTTTAAAATTTCAAACAGCAAAACACGCACGTGCCATACGAACCGAGCACCCTCTTTTAAATAACTTGAACTCGACCACACGCGTCTTCTTGAGTTACTGCACATAATCACGTGCTCCAGAAGTCGAGGCTGGACAGTATCACCCAAAAGCGGAGAAATACGCATCTTATATTTATAGTCTTATGATTATATTAATTTATTAATATTATTAAAAAAAAATCCGGCGGTATTTTCGTTTTCACTGCATCATATTCCTCTAACATAAGTTTATTTTAATGTAAGGTAAATTGGGTTCCTGTTTAAAATTTGGAATTTCATTTTAAAGTATAAGAGCAGGCAGGCGAAAAACCTTTTATGTCACTCGGGCAGAAAAGCAGTTGCAGCCCTTTATTGTCTGCTTCGCTCGGGCTTCAAACAACTGCAGGCTGCAAATGCTTACTTTCTACCCTTAAAACACAAAATACTATTTGGTCATTTATAGATTTTAATTATCCCCTAATTCGTTTCTAGGATGGTAAGCTTGATTTTCTTGAGCGAGTACTGGAAATAGTATATTAAGTATCAAGAACAGTAAGGACAGTTTACCGATCGACGACAATGTTTGGCGACTGAGAGAAGCGAAGTCGCCAATATTGGAGGAGATCGGTAAACTCCTTACTGTTTGAGATGCTTATACTATTTTTTGTACGGCCATTATGAATACAAAGGTATTAACTAAGTAAATATCCCGAAGATGATAAAAAATAGATTTAAATAATTTATTTTTGCCCTGTATATCCACCAAACATTAAGCAGGTTTTGTCGTTACCATGGATACGTTTGTAATTTTATTTTTGAATGTCACGTTATTGTTGTCGTTACCATGGATACGTTTGTAATTACTATTATTTATTGGATATTTTTCACAGCAAATTTAAATAAAAAACATACATTTTTTAAATAGTCAAATTAAGTATTTAGAAAATAATGATTTTCACAAAAGAGACATCTAAAGATCATGCATTTATTTTATAAATTACATATAATTTACTTACCGTTCTGTTTTTGACAGAACTGAACGGTAAGTAATTACTTACCGACGCGTTTTTGCTTAGCAACCAGTAAATATAACCTACTGTTCTAAAACCAAGTATGGTAAACAATCCGAAATAGCATGGTCGTACAAAAAAAATTTAAAGCTAGCATTTTTCAGAAAAAGATAATAAACTTTACAAATCAATTTTTGGATATTTGAATAGCCTTTAAAGAGCCTCCAATAGTAATTCTGTAATAAAAATTTCGTTTCAAGTTTGTTAAACCGTTTTCTTTAGTAGCTACTGTTAAGTTTTTTAATATCTAAGACATTAACATTTCATAAAATTTGTAACATTTCATTAAATTTCACAAAACAGAAAGAATCTACTGTCTTTTCAACTGAATATTTGCAACGTTTCTGTAACGGTGTTTTTTTTTTGTTTTTCGAACTGAAAATTTCCACACAGTTAATGTTCTCGCTAAAATCATTATAACAAAAATGAATAATTAACACCAATAACAAAAGTTGCACAAGTATAATGTTGCACCTTCAGGGTAAAGATACTAATCAATTTATTCGATTACTTTTTTTAGTTCAACAAACCTTTTGTTTTGATTCGTTTTAAAGTTTTTTTTTTATTTAGCATCGCTTTGGTATTATAGGTATGCGCAATTTTGCCATTTCACAAACAATTTTTATTTAAGCGTTTGTTAAAGTGCAGTAATGTGAGAATTATCAGCATTTAAAACGAATACAAAATATGGTACAAGAAGTATTTTATAGGAAAACTTTAGAATTTAATAGCGTTTTTCAAATAGCCCGTACATAGCGAATATAACGTAATCCTTTAATAATGAAATACGACTGTTTTTAATGTCGCCATTAAAAGTCCCATTACACACGTTATCAACTGCACTTTACAAATTCTAATCACCTCTTTATCGGAAATTTGTTACCAAGACATTTAAGAATAAAAGGCTTTAAATATTTTATGATTCAATTGTTTGCATCTTTCCAGTTTACGAACTCCTGTAAAGCTTTTAAGAATAAAAGAAAATCATATTTGTGCATATGTTTGTATACACACACATACACAAACAAGCTCGACACATATTATATCCACCAAACAAAAAATTTCGGTCGACATAAAAAATATCGTTCGTGTTGACATTTCTGCGGTCAGGTTGGCAAAAATCTGGTTAAAGCACACAACCACGTAGTTTTTACCTTAGCAAGCAAGGGTAGATCTGTTATACTATAAAAGTAGGCCCGGTTGATATTGAAGCTGTTTGTGTTGTGTGCTGAAGGTTGCGGTGGTAGGCGCGAGTGTTACCACCCCATCAGGTTCCGTGGTAACGAACGTGCGAAAGGATAACTGTACCGTGGGGAAATTCGCTACACTACCTGCTCGTTGTCAGCTCCTGCTGGTCATTCGCGATATTGTTATATTGTTTATTGGTGTTAGGAGCTTTGTTACACGTAGTGAAAGATTTTAAAGTTTATATTTTAAGGCTTTTCTTCTGCGCAACTGAGTTTCATTATTTTACCATTAATTATTCTAACCTAACTGGAAACCAAGGGAACAATAAACAAAATACTTACACGTACTTATTAACAAGTTTTACGAGTTAACGAGTAACAACTAATAAACATTTGCACTAACTTTGTGCCGGATTGTAATTAATCATAAAGCATTTTCAATTATCAATTAATATTTTAAAATAGTGAGGCTAATTGCATTAACAAATATAAGTAATAGCCCAAATTTATTATAAATAATAAGGCCATCGGAACAAAGGGTACGGAAAGCCGTTATAAATTTTTATTAAAAATACAATGATTAAGGTAAGAACTATGTTGTTGAACATTTTATGTCAGTCGGGTTGTACATAGAACACAATTTAAATATTATCAAGAAAAGGTTGTGTAGTTAAGAAAAGTTGATGATCTGATCGTAAGGCAACAATAATGATGAAAAAAAGAAACAAGATTCGGGCGTCTATTAATAGTATTTGGCGTTTACAGAATTCAATTGTCATAACAATGTTTTCAAAGAATTCAGGAATCTTTGTGGTAAAGTCCTTTAGTTCGTGCAGAAAATAACATATATATTTTAACAAATTTGCCAAATCCCCAGAAAAATTATAATTTTAAAATGGACAATAAAAGTGCAGAAAACCGTACGTTTTTTTTAAATATGAATGATTCAGTGGTTGATCTAGTCGCAAAACTTAAAACGTGTATTATGTGCTCGTTGTCTAATACAAAAGACTTTTCTTGATTATCATCCACTGCAGTGTTGCAGACTTTTGTTTTAAAAGAAAATTTTTATTTGATTTACTACTCTGTAAATCTAGATAAAATAATAAATGAGTAACACGTGTTACATCTCAGGTCGTTTTATTGACTTTGAATTATTCACTAACTTTTTAATCAATTACTCCTTGACTAACGAATCTTCAATTGGGTTCTTTATTGAAGATTTACGGTTTTATAAAAAATGATTTGAATTAATGGTATGATTATCTATTTTTGTTTTTGTAATAATTTGATTAAACAGGAAATCTCTTATTACCTTGAAACGTCAACTTTGACATTTGGTTCATAACATAACCTCACGATGTGCTTCACAAAACTAGTATGGTTCGTCCAAGTAAGTTTTGATTTCTTTTATTCTATTTGAAAATTATAATTTACTATTATTGTTTTTTAGGTTATGTGGCTTATCACTTGGAGTTTTACAAAAGCTCTTATAAGAAATTATGGTGAGTTATTTGAACCGTAAATAAACCAGATCTAAACTTCACTTTTCTCGTTGTGGTTAGAATAACACTAGCTCTGCTTTTATTATCACTCTTTGAGTAATCATAAACCTGTGTCATAAACACAGGAATCTGCCTACTGCCGATGGGGTTGTGGAAATTCCCTCCGGATATGATGCACAGCCGAAGTTAAAACGTTACGACAACTTGCACCTTATTAGTTTACTTTATAAGTTAATTCTTGAAGAACGTTCAAGAATTAATTTTGTTTCAACTTCTTTATGCCAAACCATCTGGATACGTCTTCGGATGAAGCAGCCTCGTTGTTAGGACTCCACCTCTACTGCACTCTAGAGTATTGGTAAGTTTTAATTTTCCTTTATTTATTTTAGCTTCTTTTAATTGTTTGAAGTAAATGTAAGTCTTACACTTGCCATTTGTTAAACTTTTTATTTATCTTGCCGCTTATTAACTTTTTACAAATATCATAAATTGTACAACTTTTCTGTTTCAATACATAAAATTATCTTTTTTATTTTCTTAACAATTTCTTAGAAACCAGCATTCTTTTAGATTAATTTTTTAGTTAGTTGTTGTTTAAGTTAGTTGGAAACTATACATTTGCATTTTAATAGAGATATTTGTTACTTACTTTTGGATTGTTCTATTAAACCCAAATTCTGTTATGTCATTGTAAATAAGGTATAATACGGGGTATTTCACTACAGATTCGTATCCTCTGGACAGGTAATAGTACACATAAAATGCAACAAAAAGCTTGATACCATCTTTTATAGGAACCGAAAAAAAATTGTTTTTGAAAAGTGGTTTGGTGGTCACTGGTTTAAGAATAGCTGTTGGAGCTGGATGTACCAAACTGCATTTTCAACGTGATATCTGATACATTGAGGCAGCTGATGCTAGGTGATGTCACAGTTTGTTTTGACTATTATTTCCAACAGTTCCCAAAAGTTGACCTTTTTAGCAAATGTTTTTCGATGTGCGTAAAATCCAAAATGGCATAAGCATTTTTTGTTCCTATTGATGAGTACTATCACCTGTCCAGAGAATACGAATCTTCTCAAGTGAAATACCCTGTATAATATTTTATATTTTAATAAACTTATTTACATTTTCTTTTGCGGAAGTAACTGCGAGAGAAAATCCTCTCATCCAAAATAATTCCTCTACCCATTTTTTTATTATGTACACATAACAAATCAATCAAGTCAGCTCAAACTCGAATCGTTTTGTAGTAAATTCCTTATAAATGTTCAAATGACAGTTATTAATGATAAACGGCAAATAGTCAACACATAATGTTTCTTTATTGTGTATCAGTAAGCATCCATGAATCATCTAACCGACTCTTTTTGAACTTCAACAGCTGAGGCAATTACTTTCGTGAATGTTACGATAGAAAAATCAATACACTACATATACCTACCCTATGAGAGCCCTTGATCCCTCCTTGTTTCATGGGATAACTTCCAATGTTTACATCCCATTTACTACTTTTGGGCAGATCTTCTATTTTATATCGTAAATTCAATATAATCAATATTATCAATTGTAGCATCACCACATAAATAAATTCAGACAGTGCCGTAACGAGCGTATGAAGCGCCTGTGGCAAGTGTCTAACTTGCGCCTCTCCGTAATCCAATGACAAAATAAATTAAAAATTTTATTGTAACAAGTTAAATTTTCTAAATGCAATATATTAAATACCTACTATTAACTTCATCTAAATGAGTTGCCTGTATATACAATAATGTATTTGTCTAGGTATTTGTATGAATAAATAGTCTATAACCTAAATAAGAACAAATTTTTATTCATATTCAATGACAACAAAATAAAAGAAATACAAAACATAGCTGACCTTATGAACGAGGAACGACCAACAAAGACTGTAGCGCCTTGCCTACACACTACACAGTATAGATCGTTCTTGTATGAGCCTACATTCACATGAGGCGGGAAAAAGCAGCGTAACTTATCCGACGTAACTTGCTCAACCAATCAGAACGTCGTATCAACGTCACCTGATTTCTCCTGACGTTGTGATTGGCTGAGCTTTTCGCCTCATGTGAACGCGGGCTAGAAGTGTAAGAAAGAGATGGAGTGTGATGCGCGCGCAATAGTACGTGTCTCTCTAATTGGTCAGGAGACGAAAACGGCCAGTGGCAGTCGGTGTTGATTCATGTAGAGTAGAATGGTCAAGTAAAATAAAAACCACGTGCAACTCTCAACCGGGTCGGTATACTTTGTTTTGCGTCCCAAGCCAAGTTGCGCCCGTGGCGAGCGCCTTTTTCGCCATCCCCTCGTTACGGCGCTGAATTCAGAACTACCTCATATGTAGGCAAATGTTGTAAATAAGTGAATGTTCAAAAATTTGGGATAAAATAACGTTGTCAGAAAATCTGATCTGACAAGAAAATAGAGCATAGGTAAATAGTTATCTCTAGAAAATTGATGAAACTAAAATGCCTATAACTTTGTTATGGTTGAAATTCAGCCTTTTAGCAAAGTCTTTGGTTTTTCATTTCAACCCTGTTAATTGCGTTCTCTTTCTTATAGCTTTTGTCCCATTTATAGATCAAGGCTTGTACTAAGGTGCAAGATGAGTTGCCTTTATAAGCAATTTTTTTGGCCTAGTTATAAAAATTGTAGATTTAACCTTTTCAGGCTTGTTTATGTATCTATTCTTGATCATGATTATCAGTTTTTAAGATTTTCACTCCCTTTTCTTGTTTTGAAAGACGATTTATTTGTGGAGTGCTTATAAAATCATTTTAGCTTTTGTAATTGAATCTTCTTAAATCGTCTGAAATATATTGAATTTCTTTGTATTCGTTCACTAGACAAAAAATGTATCTATCTGCAGTATCCAGAATAATTAGGCTTTTAAAGCAATATTTACCTCATTGCATTGTTGGCCGCTAGTTAAAACTAGGGTCAGGTAGGAAAATATCGTTATCTTTAGCCTTTATTTTCGGATTTCCGTTTTACCTTTTACTTCTTGTCTCTCCTTATCAATTTGGGACTATTTATGTACAAGCAAGCTTACCAGTTACACTGGACATCATTCATGATCATCTAGAAGTTATCTATGAACTCAAGACCAATATGCTCCATTCTGCTATCTTGTTATCAAGTAACGACAAATTAATAGATGATTAGTATTGCATGTATTAATTCCATGTAAATAACTTCACTTAGCTATCAAAACATGATTTGTTTACCAATTAAACACCTGTCATTCGCTTGTGTTTGCGTTCAACGAATATAACATGTATGTAGGTGTGTTCAATGAGTTCAATGAATTGGTTATAAATTTTGTAATTAGCTTATTTTTTATTGTTAATTGATTTACCAACGAGATTTTGGAAGTCCAAGTTTAATTCTGTATGATATTTGATACCATTGAATTATAACTACCGGTTTACGCCAAGGCCTTAGCAATCTCTGTACAGATGTAATCAATTATACATTTGTTTACTATTTGTTAATTGTTGATATTTAAGCACTTTTGATAATTTTTTAACATTTAATTTCAAATATTGATTATTGATGGTTTTATTGTTACTATTACATGCTGTTCTTTTCCTTGTGATCCATTAGATTGTTTTTCATTAGTAATTGATAATCTGATTTGATTTAATTAATTTGATTTAATGTCTTATTTCTATTTGGAGCATAATATTAAAGCAAATCTATAGTTAAACAAATTTTCTGTGCTTTTGTTTTCACTTTTACAGTATAGGTTTGATCAAAGATTAGCGAAAGAGATCCACATTGGTAAGTTTTGTTGGTAGTTATTTTGAGAAGTTGAGTGCAATATACCCGTAAGTGCTGTTTGGAATGATTAGGGTCTTGGCGTTCATTATAAATTATTTGGAAGAACGTACGACTACTAAGCCCAAAGCTGGGCCGAATCCACACCCCAAAGCTGTTGTAGCACCTCTAAAAACTTCAAGGAAACCAGCACCATGCCAACGATTTCCAACGATAGAGATCAGTTTGAAGCGTCTGAATTTAAAGTTTTGGAAAAATGCATTTCAATGCACTTTTGCAAAGTTACAGCAATTTGAATCGCATCCATTCTTTTAAAGAAAAATATCTATGACCTAATTTTTGTGAGCACAATAAGAATAATAACTATACTACCCATTACCTGGAAACAAGGCTCCAGAAACTAAGCATGTGCAGAAGTGCAACTGCAGCCGACTTACAGATCTTACAGCACAAATCCCGCATTTGTGCTACAGCTAAGGAAAACTGCAGAAAATGTTAATAAGATCTGCAGACATCGGGAGTCCCGGTCAGCTTGGGCGAGAGAGCAGCACGCTAGACATACACCACCTAGGCTTACAATACATGGTTTTATTATACATGAATTTAAGTGGTTTTGCACTTGAATATGGATTTAGCTGAGTTTAAAACTAAAATTAAATTGTGTTTAATTAGCGTAAACAAACAATTTAATCAGTTTTATCAAAAACACAAAAATATAATTTAACGAAAACTTAACTTACTAATTAAAAAAAAAACTATTAGCGAAAAAGAGACTATGTATTTCAGTTTCAGCTTCCCTGTTTGTTGTTGACACCGTTCATCATCTTCAAACCTCTTTATTATTATCTAGTACCTATACAGTCGCAACATTACTGATAATTTATTTTTATGGTGTTATTCAGCTTCTTCCGTCCAATCGGAGTCAAGATGTTCGTACCTAATAATAACTAATTGACGCTGTCAATATTTTCTTAAGAATTAGAAAATATGAAGCGTTGGTTTCACTAAATCTTTGCCAACCGCATTCCAATTAAAAACCTACTAGCCTTCATTAATTCTTTTCACTTGTCCAAATTGTAGAAAGTTATGTAGGTGGAATTTCAAGTTGATCAGATGAACAATTTATAGCAAGTCAAGCAAATGAAAATAAGGTTCTAGAAAATATGGTCAAAACAAAGATGTAAATGTAGGAGTATTGTTGTGTCTAACTATTATATGTAACCAATCAAGGTTACGATAGCGTTTTATTAACGTGGTCCACCTACTTTTCGGTTTATGACCACGAGTCCTCTTTCGAATTCACGAATTGAGATACGCTCAATTAACGGGCAATTGCTAATACAAATGCTACCACACTGGGAGTGAAATTGCCCATCCACCCTCTACTAGCTCTCCAGGCTAGTGCCGGAGCTATAACCGTGCTCACCGGTCGGGTTTTTCTCCGAAGAGATGAGCCCCTAGCCTAGCATGCGGACTATTCCCACAACATAGTGTAACGTATTTTCTTCAACAAACGTCTGTTCGTCAGCCATTGTTAACTAAGTACATACTTTAAAATAACTAAAAAGGGCACAAAAAATTGTAATTTAAACTGACATAAAGTTACAGATAAGGTCAGTATAAGCCATAAATTTAGCAAATTTTGCTGGTCTTTCTCTAAGAGATTTGTCTCGTTTTGAATTTCAGATTAATATCAAAAGAGATCTATTTTATTTCATAATAAGATCATTTTTAATTACGGCGATCGCAGCAGCTGGTTGGTATGAGTCCAGCAGACAATCGTCTGATCGCTTTTATAATACCAACATAGGCCCTATGAAAGGTTTTTACTATAAATACCAATGCAGTAGCCTAAAACTATGCAAACTAGTTTATAGGGCTATTAACATTTACTAAGACCGGTAAATGTCACAGTCGCGATGTAGTAAGAAAATATGTTGAAAAATAATATATACATATTGTCGTGATAGTTTTAAAAGACACGTTAGATGGGTTGTCTAACCTCATCTTCAAATTTATTATTTTGAGAAATTTATCTTTTAAAAAGCTATAAAAGGGTTTATTTATAGTTAACATGCATACTAACACACACTAGTTAGAAAAAGGATATTTGTAAAGTTGATTTTCCTTAGAATTTAAGTAATTTTCATTAGTTCAATTAACGATGTGAGATGATGATCGGATAAGGCAATTAAATTAAGTTGAGGCCTTAGTTAATGAAAGATTTAACCTAAAGCAAACAAAGTGTGTTGTAATAGGGAGGTATACAAGTAATAATTAAAGGTAAGCGAGTTTGTACGCGTCTGTATTATTATACCACCGCCGTCTGTTTATTTTTTTTATTATCGTACCCCGTATAGTAGCATTTTATACATAATATGTTTAATTGCAATCACATACTCATTAATTATTACTGCTAGAGGATTTTAAATATAAATATATTTTTATGCATTGTGTATTATATACATTCTATATTCATATTCTTTATATTCTGATTAATTAATCAGCAGCTTTAATTAAACTCACCAGATTTGCAAATCTTCTCCTGTAAACTCACTAAAGGTGAAGCTGTACATACCTGAAAATTAAAAAAAATTAATTAGTTTTAAGTTAACTATTTAAAATGTTATAATTTATAACTTTGAAGCTAACACGAGGATCTTGCGACTGCGATCTTGCTAGAAATTTAGTAGAAATTAAATGACTAATACAGTCAACTGTCGGAGCCATTCGACCCACTTTTTTTAATTAAATTTCAAGTTTACTGTCTCCAGCCTTACTTTGTAGAACTCCATAATCACGAAATATAATCAAATTAAAAGATTAATTCAAAATTTAACAAGTTTTATTATTTGTATCTAGTTACCTATTTTCTGTATGTATTTATCCTTAGCAACGTGTTTGTTTATCAATCTTATCTACCTTTGATAATGACATTTTAACGTCGAAACAATATTGTCAGGTTAAGATAAACTAATAAAACTTGTGAAACTTTGAATTAATCTTTTAATTTGATTATATTTCATAAATTTCAAGTGTCTACATTCTCAGTACTATAAACATAGTCCTATATGTACTTACGGTACTTACTATAAGAATATATGTTGGTGTGAATATATTTCTAAAATTTTGTAATTTTTTTGAAATTTTTCAAAATTTGATTGTTTAAATGGCAAATGTTGCTTTTAAAGTGGATTTCAGCTATTAAACGATTTGGTGATGTAAGCAACTTTAAGGTTTTTGTTTTCAATATGTGATCTTATCTAGTCTAATCAAATAAAACTGTTTTAAACGATCTTTGTAGGAGAAAGAAGTTATAGTTTATATGAAATATAATATAAATACAAAGATTAGTTAAAGTTTCACAAGTTTTATTAATATCTTAACCTGACAATATTGTTTCGACACTTTGTATCATTATCAAAGGTAGATAAGATTGATAAACAAACACGTTGCTAAGGATAAATACATACAGAAAATAGGTAACTAGATACAATACATACAAAAACTAAATATCTAACACTTCTAATAAAGGAGAATTACTAAGCTCAGTTTGTTCATTCATTAAAGGTACTGTGCGTTTATGTCTGTATATTTCAAAAGCTTCTAAAATGTCTAATTTGTGTTTGTTGTTGCAAAAATGTAAGAATTTAATGTTGTTTTGAGGTGTCATTGGGTGGTTCTGTTCCAAAATGTGTTTGGCATAATTCGATTTTTCTGGATGTTTAAGTCTATAAGAGCGTACGTGTTCTTTGTATCTTATGTCGAAATTTCTAAGTGTTTGGCCAATATAAACCGAGTTACAAAAAGAACAATTCAAACGGTAAATGCCGGATTTCATGATATCTTGTGTTTTGTCTTTAGAATTGAATAAAAATGAAAAGGTGTTAGTTTTATAGGTTATTTTGTAACTGGTGGTTTTTCTTAGTATAGTTGCAATTTGTTCTGATATCTTGCCAAAGTATGGTATTGATATGTAGTTTGTGTCTTGTATTTGAGTGTCAATTGGAAATATTCTTTTGATAGCTAACCTATAATCTTTTTGTTGAATTAAAGTGTCAATCATGTTATGGTTATAATGGTTTGCAAATGCTAATTGTTTGATGATTGAAATTTCTTTATCAAAATGTGATCGTTTCATTGGAGTAGTTAAAGCTAGGTGTACTAAAGATCTATAAGCCGCTAGTTTATGCATTTTATGATGACATGAATCTTTAGGTATAGTGACGTCTGTGCTTATGGGTTTTCTGTATGGAAAAATCAAATTCATTGTTTGGATTAATTGTAATAGTTAAATCCAAAAAATTAATAGCTCTATTTTGTTCTGTTTCTAGTGTAAACGGGATGTTTGAGTGAAGACTGTTAATAAGAATTAAAAACTCATTGATAACCTCAGCAGAACTGTCAAAACAAGCTAAAATGTCATCAACGTAACGAAACCAAAAAATAATGTGTTTAGAAAGATCTAATTCAAATATTCGATCTTCCAAATTATCCATAAATATATTAGCTAATGGATATTTATATAGTTTATATAACTATAAGTTTATATTAAGAATATAAAATTTACAATCACAACTTGGAATTCTAGGTTCCAGTACCATTGATAATGTGCATTTTTCGAATTTCGGTACTACCATAAAGTGCGGGTACACTGAGTAATTGAGAAATTTACATTATTAAGTATGTAATTAGAAAGTATGTGATAAATGTTTTCAAATAAGTAATTAAAACTTAAAATCTATCTATTTATAATTTGAATTATAGTTACAGATTTATATTTGAAATATAAATTTATTGTAAGCTTCTTGCAGTAAATTTATAGTTAGAATTCTGAATTCGGTTTTTAACTTTATACTTAGGATTGTAACAATTGCTTAAACTTTTATATATTTATTTTATATATTATTTAATTTTAACTAATTTAAAATTGTGGAGTTTATATTTATATAGTATTTATTTCTGGGATGATTTAAATTATAAATATTGAATTAAAATTATAATTTAGAATTAATTAAGTAAGATCTAGACAGTCTTCTGAAAAATTATCTAATGTCAATAACTCATGATACAATACAATAATTAATTTTAGAGAAGATTAGTGGTTATAATTCCTAATCGGATTCCAAGTATATTGCAACTACTTTCTTTTCTATCAAATCAGTAAATTAAATTCGTTTTAATTCTGTGCCTATGAGGTGGTCAAGCAATTACCCGAGATTCCAAGTAGTTTAGATTAGATTCAATTAGTTTATAATTAACCATCGTGTAATTAATTATTTTATTAAAAACATTAAATTAAGTAAGTACTTACAGTTAATTTAATTATATTCTTTGACATTCTTTGTAATATGCAAGCTCCTACAGTCTAATATAATTAATTTAAAATACGTACCGTTATTTAATTTATTGACTGCGTGCTTGTTTTATTTAAGCTGCTTCTTTATTTTGATATCACATTAATTCTTACTTATTAATTTTCTTAGGAAACTGTCAACGTGAACATAATTATCATTGTTTTAATATCAACGATTTTTTTTAGTCTTTTGTTATATCGAACTCTCTAACGTTGTGTGAGATAGCTGATATGATTGCTAATAAATCATCTCAAACCCACTTACGTTTCTGAGCATTATTAATTTTCTTGCATCTGTGCCCTTAACCTATAACTAAAAGTATTTGCTAATGAAGTTGTAAAGTAAAAATTAATAAAAAATTAAGAAAAAAAAATAAAATTTTAACGCATTACCGCGTTATCCACGTTAAACGTTATACAACAAAATTTTCAATATTTTATAAAACTCTAATATTATGCCACCTAATATTTGTAAATACGAGGTCTGGCTATTAAATAACGAGACTGCTTATGTAAAACAGTTTTATTTTAAAAATTATTCTACAATCGAATGCTCCCCTTCAATGTACTCCCCTCCCCTCGCCACACACCGTTCAATTCGTTTTTTCCATTGGTCAAAGCAATGCTGGAAGTCTTCTTTTGTAAGAGCATTTAGGAGCTCCGCCGATTTTCGCTTCACCACTTCGATCGACTCGAACCGGGTTCCTTTTAAGGCAGACTTGATTTTCGGAAACAGGAAAAATCACAGGGTGCTAAATCAGGCGAGTACGGCGCGTGTTCGAGCACTGGAGTGCCTCTAGCGGCTAAATAACGCTTCACAGACAGCGCGTTATGGGCAGGTGCGTTGTCCTGGTTCAAGAGCCACGGCTTGTTTTTCCACAACTCCGGCCGTTTCTTACGAACTCGCTCTCGCAGTGTTGCCAAAACTTCAAATAGTAAGTTTGGTTTACAGTTTGACCCTGTGGCACCCATTCAGTCATCACGATGCCGTTGATGTCGAAAAAAACGATTAAAGGCTTTAAATTTTGATTTCGACATCCTTGCTTTTTTCATTCTTGGCGATGCAGGAGTTTTCCAGTGCATGGATTGCCGCTTAGTTTCAACATCGTATTGGAATATCCATGTTTCATCGCAAGTGATGATGTTTTTCATCAATTCAAGCTCTTCATCTAACCTCTCAAGAAAATCTGAGCAGATCTGTTGACGGACGAGCTTTTGTTCAGGGGACAATTTTTTTGGGACCAACTTCGCACAAACTTTCTTCATGTTCAACTCGTCATGTAAAATTTTTCTGACAGTTTCTTTATCGGCGTTTACAGTCTCAGCAATCATCCGAATGCTCATACGACGAGCTCCGCTCACAATTTCATTGATTTTGGTCACTGTTTGCGGAGTTGAAACAAAGAAAGGTCGACCTGGACGTTTGTCATCTTCAGTGCTCTCTCGGCCTTCAGAAAACCGTTTATACCATCCGAAAACACGCGCACGAGATAGAGTATTCTCACCATAGGCCTCTTTCAACAACTTATAGCACTCAGTCGGAGTTTTTTTTAATTTAACGAGAAATTTCACATTGATCCGTTGCTCGTGTTTTTCGTCACACATTTTTATCGGTACGAGAAAAAACACGTTCATTTCTAACCTCTATAGAAAAAATACTACTACAGCGACAAAAACGTGTTTTCGTACTGGGATAGTAGACATTTCCAGCTATCATTCGTTTTGCGTTTTCGCTGCATTCGTTTTCCCCCCTACCCCTCTAGGACGTCTCCTGTGTGCGCAGTCTCGTTATTTAATAGCCAGACCTAGTAGATGGATTAAACATTCCATAAACAACAAGCAGATTTAGGTAGATCTACATACATACATATCTCTATTAGTCTTGTTTCGCTTACGATGTAGCACTCAATTCAGTATACACCTATTAGAGAATAGGTCTAATAACAGTAGTAGAGTAGTAGCAAAATGCGAAAAGCCTGTTGACGTCATAAAAGATGTTATTCTCGCGCTAACACCATAGTAGTGGCGTAACAAATATTGTTTTTAAATACTACTATACGACAGACGAAGGTTAATGTAAGAAGAATGGTCTGCGCACCTCTTGACAAGTAAAACATCCCCCTATTGAAAGAATAAACTAGTCCGAACGTAGTTTCGTCTAGTACGCAGGTGACGTCAACAGGCTCTTTCGTTTTGCGATTACTTTATATAACAATCTCATAGCAGTAGCAAAGTAATACTACTTTTAGTACTAATTGCTTAACAAAGGGTATGTTTCTAGTATAGAAACCTGCTATTTTAATATCTGTTAGGATTCACAGAATTTATAACTAAAAGTTAAATACGTAGTTGTTAAAAAATGGAATTCTTTAGTTAATTTGAATCTTAAACTTTTTTATTCTTAAAAGCTTTGAAAACGGGAAATCTTGGATTTTGAAATTCAAATTACTTACTTCTTTGATGTCTAGAATATTAAATTAAAACCAACGCCATCAATCACATCCTCAATACTGTTACCGTCGTCAAGTAATTAAGCACCTAAACTCATTTTTATAATACAGGATGTAAGGAGTTAGGTACATTACCTCTTTAAGGAGTGCTAGTAGGCATTAAAAGGAATTAAAAATGTTTGTGCGACAGGTCATGTTAAAGTTGGAGAGTTTAACATCGTGTTACCGTGTTAATAATAGCAATTTAATTATGGGATTTTCAGGGCAGAAAATAATAATAGCGTTTCTTTGTATTATCAGTTGTTAATGCGTAAACTCAGATTCTGTTTATATTTAATAACAACCCTACCGCACTTGTAATGCAATAGAGTCCCGAAAACAATGAATCCTCAGCCTTGACCATGCGTATGCAAAGCTTGTATTTTACAATTCAAAACACAAAATACAATCGGTAGTAATTTCGCTTGAAAGCAAACCAAGGACTTCATCATTTCATATCAAAATGAAATAAAATTTATAAAATTAATTTTAGTCAACTGGGACTGAGAAAAACTAAATATTTAGGCTGTAGGCGCACAACGCACATGCAAAAAAATTAAAATTCTCCAAACTCGGTCTCTCTACTGGCCCCTCTTATACTGGAGTTATTGTTCCCTTTGAGAATCCACTAGAAAAATATAGGATAAATTTGAGATTCTGCAATTCGGAATATCTCTTTAATACCTACAAAAAAGTTGGGTTTACTTTAGTATTTAGAAACGCAAAACAAAGAAAATGTAGATCGTAATTATTTTTTGTATTCATTTAACATTGGCATTCATGATTCTTACACTTCGGCACAAACATCTTTTTAAAATAGCGATTCAAGATTTACATTCAAAAGATAAAGCTCAAAATAAGAACTGTAATAACTTTAAGAAACCAAACAAAAGGATATCTTAGAAGTTAATACAAAAATCTTTTGTGCTGGAAATTCAATATTTCTTTTAAAAATACTTTTCTTCTTTGCGGTGTAATTTATTGCAGAAAAACAGTTGTGCCTATCGGAAATAATCGTGAGATTTATTGTAATTTTACGACTTAACCACAACCTGTAGCGGGTTTAACTGTTTTTCATCTCTGATGGATGTTTCGAAGAAAAGAAAAATATATGCAAAAATTGATTCTCAGGCATTTTTATTCAGTAGGTAATGAATGCTGTATTATCTTATTGAACTTTATTCTTGACTTCCTTGGGTATAGTATTTATATATATATCTCAAACTTCAGGAAAAATTAATCATTCAGAATTGTTTGTCACAACAATTTCAATTATTTTTTTATAGTAGCTATTATATTTACGTATATATAATAGGATGCTCCAAAAAAAAGGACATTTTTAAATTTCTACTTATGAGTACATCCCTTCATAGGAACAAGAGGAAGCTTAAAAAATTAAAGTCGATTAATGTTTAGTAGTCGCTACCATCGATTTTTTAAATTATACGAATCAATTATCTTTAAAATGCTCAGTATCTTTGTTAATTGCATATAGAATTTAATGAAGAAATAATTTTAAAATATATAATTTTGAAATTAATAGATATATACACATAATAATACAGTTTGCTAAAAGTCAAGTTGTCATCATTACCAAATCATGCATGGGAATGAGAGATATTAGACTGTTTTACGTAAAATAAAAAAGGGTAATGAGTGTACATCGCACCGCTAGTTTATTTTCTACACGAACATTACTGCTTAATAAAGAAATTTGTTTTTGTTGATTCATAACAAACTTTTGCTGGGTCATACAAACAATTTATAATTATTCTGTTAAATATTTCAAGTAAATAAAAAGCCATTTCCACAAATAAACCGTAGAAGTCCGGGAAATCCAATATTCAGAAACAATAAATTATTTAGAAAATAAAATAGTATTAAGTACACTAAATGAGATAAATGGAAGTATGCAGATGTTTTTGAAAAATTTACATGTTTCTGGCAAACCGGTTTTCTATGAGCTGTGTTAAAGTTTTATTATTGAAAGAAAATGGTATTTATTTATTCTAGAATTTAAATTTTCCGGCTCATCTGGCTTAATTTTATTTTATTTCTGGATTAACTTATTTATTATTGCTTTTGAATATTAAATTATCCCGGAATTTATATTTAGAATTGATTTTTAACTTAGTTGAAATATTTAACGGAATAATTAGAAATTGTGTTTATCGGCAAGCAAAAGTAATTTTGTTAGTTTCCTTTTATTTTTATTCGATATGGAATGCTCTGAATAGTGATGATATGAAAATGGCCTACCTTTGGAGTCTTCGGGCTCTGCACCATGTATATATTTTTGAACTTCTTATCTTCATTACTCTATGAGATACATCAATACAAGCTTAACTTGATTCTCTTTCAATGGTAATAAGAGTCATATTTAACACAATTAATTTTTGTAATACAATTAACATTTTTGCAGAAAAAAAAATAATTAACATAATTTTTATAACAATAAAAAAGTACTGAAAATGTTAGAACAAACAATGTCAAAGTAAAATTAACTCGCTATAAATTATTTTTTTTGTTCTGGTTCTTCAAAAAAGTAAAGTATGAATGTGTTGGATTATTCTATTTAGAAAAAGATTCACTTTTTAATGGTGTTAAGTATCACTCCTATGACCATTTAAAAGAAGAAAGTTAGCCTTCGTGTATCTTAAAAGAACTAATGAAGATAAAAAATTGAGAAAAATACATAGTGTAGAATTAAAAGACTGTACAAAATACTGAGCTGCAGTAATAAATTTCCAAAAAAATTAACCGGTTCCATACTTCTTAACAACCTTGTATTTGAATTTGTAATATGCAATCGGAGGTAAGAGGAGTTTCACCTAATTACCTACTTTACCTAACTTTGGTAATATAGTCAACGATGGATTAACTATAACCTTTCCATGTTGTTAACGTTGTTCCAATGTGAAGTTACATTGTTGAGCGAGTTGCATAAAAGTAACAGAAAGTAATAAGATTTAATTAAGTTAATTTGGTAAATTAACCATTAAAGCGTCAACTACGTCTGAACAAACCTACAAGCACTTAGGAAATAAAACCAGGAACAAGAATATAATATTAATTTTTTAGAGAAAAACTCGGTCAAATAGAGAATGGTATTTGACCTTTGATGACCTATAGAGGTTAAACAGCTTGATAGATTTTTAAGTCCCTTTCAAGATTGTTCCTTTCAAGAGGTCATGATCTATAAGTATTCAAAGATGGGTACAATTCTGACGGAACCGGATTCTTACGGAATTACTGTAAGTAATTAATGATTCTCAAATATTATCGCTTTCAATTAGATTAGCAACATAAGAATTAAAACGATTATATAATAAGTTACAGAATGAATCACATATAGTAATACCTACACAACACGCCAGCTTTCTGGGGACTGATGTTAATCCTTTTATCTTTTATCTATTTTTAACTTATCTCTAATGGAAAACCAACATGTTTCTACGTTCTTGCATGAGAATGCAAAGGACAATGAAACCTAATTGAGTTTTCTTAAACCACATATATGCATCAATAGCAGACGTTTTAATTGACCTAATTTTATATTTACATACTTATATGTAGGTGTTTAATTACGTATACATATACAGTGTGTTTATTTAAAAACTTCCCACCTTAAACTAATCAACTTAAACTTAATCTCCAAAACTATCAATTTCAGCAAAAAGACGTCTATTGGATATTTATTTGTAGTGTCATCAAATTTTGCATGTTAACCTCTGAATCCAGCAACCCCAACTTTAAAATAACAAACGACAACCCCTCCATTATGACACCTTTATTTTAAAAGATAATAAAAAAAGAAAAAACTAGTGTAAAAAAATTGAAATCACGTTATACATTGCTGAGACATATGGGACAATTCTTTAATATCTCTTAAACTATGTATGATACTAACATCAGACTGTTAACATGAAATCTTTTTAAGGTCCAAGTGTACCCAGAAAACGTGTGTTGTTTGTTTAATAAATAATATAATAATGTGATAACTTTGGTTTTAAGTTAATAGTCTAGGAATGTTAAAAACTTGCTTACCTAACTTGTTTTGGAAAAAAAAATTTTTTAATTAAATTATTTCACATGTTATACGTGAAAAATTAATTTTGGAGAAACTGTACATTCAAAATTAATCAAAATAATACCACTTAAGTTTCATAGTATTTGAACTATTTTCCCAAATTTTAAGAAAATCGTATGTCTAGGGACTAAACCATTACCTCCTTTTTGCCAAAAAAGCAGTTTTTTTTTGGCAAAAAGCAGGTTTTTTGGCAATAATTTAGTCGCTAGACATTCGATTTTCTTAAAATTCTGGGAAAATAGTTCAAATACTATGAAATATAAGTGGTATTATTTTGATTAATTTTGAATGTACAGTTTTCCTAAAATTAATTTTTCACGTATAACATGTGAAATAATTTAAATAAAAAAAGTTTTTTTCCAAAACAAGTTAGGTAAGCAAGTTTTTAACATTCCTAGACTATTAACTTAAAACCAAAGTTATCACATTATTATATTATTTATGAAACAAATAACACACGTTTTTGGGTACACTTGGACCTTTTTACCCACAGCTACCTTTATTTTACTATTTTAATTTTTCGAAATGTTTTTATTGTTTCTACCCATTAAAATAAGGTATGTCAAAATAGGGTTTGTTGTTTAACAGTTTTGGTAGAATAGAATAATAAAAAGATAGATGGCTGCGAATGAAGGGGTCAATGAAAAGTATTTGATAACGGTCTAAAATAAGTTGTTAAAGAACTGTGTTGTCTCAGCAACCCATGATTGTATTTCGATTTTTTTTTGCAATAAGAAATTAAATTTTTCTATACCCTATAAAATAACTTGTTACAAAGGCGAGATTTTCATTTGGCATTTTAAAATTGAGGTTGCCGTCGGTGAAGGGGTGACATTCAAATTTTTGATGATACCACAACTAAGTGTCCCCTTTGGAAAACCAACCGACGAAAGTTTTCAAACGAATACAGCGTATACACTCTATAATACTTTCTTTGGAGTAAATAGCTTATTATTAACAGCAGCATCAAATGATGTCAAATATAAGCCCATTGGTTGCGGCGTACAAGTAACTTAATTGAATCTGAATAATGTATTAGAGAGAATAAAAACTGAAAGGAAATTTTTATTATTAGTCGTAAATTAAACCATTAGGCAAAATTAATTAGTCATAAAGCTATCAGCAGCTCATTCTTACCAAATTCGCCATTGAATGCCTTTCTAGTTTTACTACTTTTATCAGATTATTTTGATGGCATTTTTTTATTCGTTATACGATACAATCAACTTATGAATTTTCATCGAAACAACGCTAAAAGGAGAAATCTGTACACTCACGAAATAAATTCCGCTGTAAATCCACCCCGTATCACATGATTCCACCCAATTAGCGCTATATTTCAAGATGCCAAACGTAATGGTGCTACAACGGACGTGACAAAACAGTAGCGCCACAACAAGGGTGCCAAACCAAAGGCGCCACAACAAAGATGCTGCAATTAAAGATCTAACGTCAAAATGTGTCACAATAAATAAACACCAAAGTAAAGGGTGGGGCAAGTCCCCACCTTTTTTTATATATTACAAAAAAACGCAAGAAAATAGGTTTTTTTTCTTAATTTATTGCAAAAAATGATAAGAGCACAAACGGAAATTTAAGATACTTTAACAGATCCGCAAATTTATTTACTTGGGACACTTGTCGTTAGACTTAATACCCACGTTCCATCCAAGAGGAAGTGATTAAGATACGCTCAATCAGTGTGCATTAGTAACTCATTGGTGGGAGGTAGGTTGCCTATCCACCTCTATCTATTAGTTCTCCAGGCTAGTACCGGAGCTATAAACGTGCTCACCCGTCGAGGCATATCCCAACAGACAAACCCCTCGCAGCATTAGGACTTCTCCCACTACGTGAACTTCACTGACGGATCGAATCCAACCTCAGATGGGCTAGTATCGGATACTAATGAATCCATGACAGACACCTTGAACGATTGCCTGGCCATTCACCAAACGCTTTAACAGTGAAACTTCGTTGTTCGCCGGTCACGCTGCATGGTTACCCAACTTCCAAGGGAGTAGACCGTAAAGGTCACCGTCTACTACCCCAACCCCACTCACCCCTTAGAAAAATGCGGTTTGACTGGCCCACACGTTACTTAAATTGCTGGCGGAAAAAGAGGGCTGTATTTACATCTCACTATTAAGTTAATAACATGTTTAATTGCCATGGAGGCCAATTCTAATCTTTTCTCACCTATTCGAGTTAGATAAAGCTATCTCTTTTCTTATTGATTTTAATCATAACTTTAGATAAAGACACCTTTAATGTTGGCATGTGACTACGGTCCATAGTATTTAATGAACGTTTTTGCACTACCGACCTGTTTTTATATGTTTTTGGGATGTCTGTACTTAAGTGCCCATTTATATAACTAGCAACGATTTCGCTAAATAACCCTTTATGTGATTGTACATAGCAACGGCCGCTAAAGCTCAAAAGCTCAGCGCTTCTACTTGTGGCACTTTTTGGCGTTGGCACCTTTAAATGTAGCCTCTTTGGTTTGGAGCAATTGTTGTGGCGCTGTTGATGTGGCACCTTTAAATGTAGCGCTAAACGGGCGCTAAACTTGCAACTATAAGGACTTAACAGAAACACGCTAATAAGAATAAGGTGAGAATTGAATGGAGGATTGAATGTGAATAACTAAAAACTACAAAACTTAACCTAAGAGGAACGTGTGCAGCTTCTGTTGGACTTGAGATTATTGGATCATGATGTTATATGCAACATAAAAAGAAAATGGTAAATACATGTACACAAGAATGTCTAACAGGTAACAAAAAGGAATCGCGAACGTTCTATTAAGATTAAATATAATTCTACATCTGTGAAACCTGGAAAGTTGACTTTTGAATTGTTAGACATATTAATGACTACGATGATACGCAGATGAAAGTGCAACTTATCTTATATATCAGTAATGGACCTTGAGTCGGGATTTGGGTTCGAGTAGGACCCAAGCAAGTTTGAAAATGGCGATGTATTGTAACGAATGGGATAATCCCCTATACGCCGACCGTCGAACATTGTGGACGGCCGGTCGTCGATGTACTGAAGACTTCTAGAGAATTCTACACACTTCCTTATGGATATACAAGGCCCGCCGCGAAGAAAGAAGAATCAATTGGTGTTCAACCGGTGAATTGAATATGTGCTTTGTGTAATTAGTAATGAATAAGTGAGTGAATAAATAAATGTTATAAATAAATATTGTATTAAAAATAAATAGTCCTTAAATAAGTTTGTAAATATCTAGCATTTAAGTTCGTTAACAGTTTATAATTATAGTGTTTGTAATTAGTGTATGTAAATAATATTTCTCTTGTTAATAGACGATTAAACAGCATTTTGGTATTATTTTAAAAAGAACGTTACAGTATCTTGCAATATGATATGGTTGTATGGGTTTATTTCTTGACAGATTGTTGTGTGTTCAATCGACGTTGGCGGTCACCACATGTAATATATTTTGTGTTAGGTAAAAACGGATTATGGTATAAAGCTTTATTATTTTACTGTTACAGACCAGAGAATGGATTCTTTGACTTTTTGGTTTATGAATTCTTTCTTTGTTTTATATTTTTTGTTGCCTTGGATACTACCAATTATCCAAGGCGCCGGTGATCATCACAGTTCTTATGACTAATGTAAAAGAAATAACACAGCAATGTCAGCAATAACACCGGTACGTATACATACATATACAGCGTGTCCGAGATAACATAGTGCACATGGGGATTTTGGAAACTGTAACAGATAGGAAGTTGGTTAAACGAGACAAGAGTTGCGTAAATACGGAACTTTCTTAGTACGGTTCTCGGATTCTAAAAAGTTTTGTCTGGGTATCTCGCGACCCAGGCAAACGGAAACAGTAAAAACTTTCAACATTTTTTTCTCCAATAACTTCTATATTATAAGCAATAAAAAGCTAAAACTTGAAATACTTATGCACTTAAACAGTATGCTCTTAACTCCTATGAATGCCATATTGGAGTTTTACAGATTTAAAAAGAGCTTTGAAAATGCTCTACATGTACAACACGTTTATGACAAGTTTTGTCAAAAATAACCAATTAATATTTGAACATAGTTACTTTGAAATTTCAACCGAATTATCACTTGTAATTACACGAGTGCTTCGAAATTATCGATTTGTAATACGAACGTTGATTAGCAACCACGAGTGTCATTTTTTGACGTTTTAATTTGTCAAAAAATGACACGAGTGTTGCGTTTTAATCAACTTGAGTATTACAACAGATAATTTCAGAAGCACGAGCATGTAATTCGGTAAGATTATTTCATGATACGGTTGTTTATTTAAGCATCTACTTATTAACATAAAGATTAGTATTTGACATGAAAGTAAAAAATGGGACACATGTGACACTAGTTTTCAGCGTTGTCACGAAGATAAAAACAGTCGAAAAGGACAATAAAAAATTATCGAATTATCGCTGTAATCCAAAAAATAAAGCCTTGCGATTGGTCAAAAACGAAGTAGAATGAAATAATCAGTTTTAATACCACGAGAGCAAACGAAAATAATCGATTATACCTACCGAGCGACGAGACGTATTCTGCGAAACACCACGACAGCGTAGCTGGAGTGGTGTTTTAAGGAATACGTCGTGTCGCGAGGTAGGTATAAGATTATTTTCGGTTGCTCTAGTGGTATTCGATACGATTATATAACAAATAAAATTTACAAAGCTAACAAAACGAAGCGATGCTTTTTTGACAGATTAATTTAATTTATTGCATGCACAGGTATGTCGATGACTTCAAAATAATTGTTACTCTGACAACGATTGCTTGAACCAATAGTGTTGCAGGCTTGGAAATACCGAAACGATTATACAACGTCGTGAAGCGTATATTCACTTATCTATATGTGGTAACTAGGATAATTCGCAACTACTATTGGCTAATTTTATTATGAGTTGTATAATCACAGTAATAATTTAAAATTTTTTGAATAGTACTGAATTATATATTATGTATTATATAATTTAAAAATCTTCACAAATCGAACAACAAAGTCATTAACATCTATCAATCGATTAAATTTTGAAAATCAAACGACCATACTGTCAATGTACATTTAGCATCTTGGCAAAAGTACTAAACAAGCATTAACAATAAATTCATGAGGTAGTTCCCTAATAACATTTTCTACTGCTTCCGGTTGTTGCACAATGTCATACTTCCTTGCATTCCACAAAAAGTTAAGTCGGATGATCGGGCCGGCCACTTATTAGAATAGGTGTTATTTAAATATATTGTCATGACATTCGCATTATGCAGAAGGACTCCATCCTGTTGAATCTTTACATATTTCCAGCAACAGCGATAGGTAAATTACACAAGATTTTGCAAAAAGTGAAGGTATCCTTGTGATGTTAAGGTTTCATATTAAATATTATCGAGTCTATGATAGTTCTAGTAAGTACACCAAGCAAACCATTAAAGCCTCATCTTTCTGTTGTCTCATTTTCCTATTTATACATGAATTTTCATCAAACCCATACACAGTGCTGTCTGTTTCGATTAAACATTCCACAGTTAGTGAACTCTGTCTCGTCAGACCACAAAACTTTAAGCGGGAAGTTTCTGTCATTATCACGTTGTTCCAAAAACCATCTGCAGAACGTCAGCCTGATGTTTCCATCACCATCACCATCATGAAGTCCTTGACGTTCCCGATATGGATACAATTTATTTTTCTTCAATATTTGAAAGCTTGTGGATCTAGATACACATGTGTTTCTTTAAATCTATCAAAGAGAAGCTCGTGGATTCTCTATTACACTTTCCATTACCAAATATATTTTGCATTTTCATAAGTTTGTCGAGGTGCCCTCTTCTTTGAAAATGAACCATGCTTAATAAAATTTTCTTTTAACCTCCGGAACATACATTTTTTCACATTGCCTTCCCTCAAGATATTTTTAAAGCTGTATTTCTCAGCCCTCTGTCATTTTCGTATCAAGATTAAAAAGAAACATTAAATTTTAGGATTTTTCTATATTGAGCGATTCAGCCTAAGAGACATTAAGTTGTCGAGATGAATTATTGGACTATTATGGTCAATTCGTTAATTAACTAACTTTTATTAATGCTTTCTATTTTTTTAATGATTTTTATTTTCCCCAATATTTACTCCAAAATAAAGTTTTAACAATCACGTTTCGACATAAAGGTGTATAGTTAAATTTAAATATTAAATCGCTCTTGTTATATATATACATACATGATAATAATAATAATAGATATGACAATAATGGAAATACAATACCTACATACAATAAAAATTAAATGTAATAAATAAATATTTGTTAGTGACACAACAATTGAAAACTATGCTGAAACAAAGTTCTAAACGACAAAAGTATTATTTGCGTAAAAATTGAATTTGAAAAGTAATGAAAATATATCTCTCTTAAGAGCGACAGAGATCAGGGATTCAAATGTTTTCGTTGCTCTGTGTATTCTATTCACAACGTTTATTAAATTAAATTTAAAATCTAGAAAACCACTTTTGTTTTTGTAATTCATTCCCAGAATTTGAAACTTTGATTAATTTTTTTAATTTTCTGAGGTTAACGTTTTAAGGTAAATTTATACTAATTAACGTTTCTAGCTTGAAAAATAAAACAGCAATAAAAATGGAATGAAAGAATGAGATAAAGAACAAGTTTTCGCTAGGCAATTCTCAAATTATAATCAATTATGTCAAATGTGTACATCTGTACATACCTATTACTTTTTTAATGAAAATTAAATCAGTTACTCCACAAATTAGTATATTGTATCCAAATTTCGTGACTATAGCAAAGTAAAAAAAACAATAGTATATTACATCACGAGTCATGAAAGTGATACTTTGAAGACGAGGAGGCTTGAAGAATACGAGGATGCGAAGCGTCCGAGTACTTCTTCAAGCCTCCGAGTCATGCAGAGACACTTTCATGACGAGTAATGTATTATTTTTTTTAAATCGGGATTTGTAGAAGCTTTACATCATAGAGAAAATTAGGTTTGCATAAATCATCACAGCTCTGCCAAACGTTGTCATGACAAGACAAGTAAACAAAGTGAAAAATTTGACGCCATTGTGAGTTTTGTGTTGTTGCTGCTTGTAATTTTCTATTTGGAAGCGATGTCGGAATACGAAGATTTTGATGATGAAGGTGATGTTCCGATATGCATAACCGAAGCTGCGACCGCCGCTGTGGCAAACTTATTACCAGAAAAGTCCAAGCACCGGTACGAAAAAGAGTACGATACATTCAAAAAGTGGTGTATCACTAAAAAAGTGAAGAAAACTAGTGAAGACGTCCTTCTAGCTTATATGGCAGAGGCAAATAAGAAATATAAATCGCCAACCCTATGGAGTGTATATTCCATGTTAAGATACATGCTCCTAGTTAAAGAAAACGTGAATATTTCCAAGTTTTCCAAACTCAAAGCGCATCTTAAAAGAGCATCTGTGGGATATCAGGCAAGAAAATCCAGAGTGTTTTCTAGAAACGAAGTAGATGATTTTCTTCTTAAGGCTTCTGACGATACCTATCTTATGATGAAAGTAAGTGATCATAATTATTTTGTACAGACGGATCTAATACTTTTTTTCAGGTTGCGTTAATTGTAGGTTTAGCGGGTGCCTGTCGTTGCGATGAATTAGCAAAGATGACACTTGATGACATCGATGATAAAGGCAATGTTTTAATGGTGACCATTCCCTATTCTAAAACTTACAAAGCAAGACGCTTTATTGTTATTGACGGAAACCAGCAAATCAACTTGAGCCTTTATGGCAAATATTTAGCACTACGTCCGACTCATACGCCACACAGCCGTTTGTTTGTAAATTATAAGAAGGGAAAATGCAGCGTTCAAGCTGTGGGCATACATACGATTGGGACAATACCTAGTAAAGTAGCAGCTTTTCTTGGTTTACCGAATTGTACTGAATATACCGGACACTGCTTACGTCGAACATCGGCAACTTTATTAGTTGATGCTGGAGGCGATATATCCGACCTTAAGCGACGTGGCGGATGGGTTTCTAGCGGTGTGGCGGAAGGTTACATAGCGGAATCAACAGAAAATAAACGCGAAACTGCTAGAAAAATTCAAGGTGGAATGTTGTGTGAAAGACGTAACAAAACTGCGGATCATAATGAGCTATCCATTTCGGGAGATGCGATAACTGGTACCGAGGAAAATACTGTTGCCATTTCTTCATCCACAAAAGCTGCTTTATCTGGGATAAATGTCTCAAATGTTCAAAATACAAATATTAACATTAATATTTATAATTAGTTCGTTGTTAGTTCGCTATTAGTTTGTTGTTAGTTCGTTGTTTCTAAATAAAGTTTCAGTTTCTTTGTACCTACTTAAATGAATAGAATAGAAAGTAAAAAAGACTAGTCATGAAAATTTTACTTTCATGCCTAGTCAGCAAAAGTTTAACTTTCAAGACGCAAATTAGTCCGGCAAGAAAGACTTTCATGCTGATTTAAAAAAAAGTGTTTTACTGATTTATTGTTCTATTTATATTAAAATAGCCGACATTTCGCATAAATTTGCTCATGCCTCATCAGAGCTAAAAACAAAACAAACAAAAAGATGTAAATTACACCGCTTAAGATCTTTCACAAATATCAATTACAAACAAACTAAAAATTACATATAACTATTGACTCTGACTATATATAGGACAAACAAAGAGATATTGTAGTAAACAGGGAAACGACGCGAGAGTTCTCGCCGCATCGACAACCTTCTACAGTATTCCAGAACTAGCGGCGGATTACTCCAGTACATCGTGGAACGTTTATACGGGATATATAAAACGCTACTGCGGAAGGAGGGGGGAGTCGACAACAGCTAATTAAATATGCTCATCGCGTGGTAGTAGAAAATAAATGTGTATATGTATATAAAATTGTGTAATATACATCTTGAAGTAATAAATAAGTTGTAATTAATGTAGTTAAGACTGTTATTAGTTTATAATTATGTTTGTAATTAGTAGGTATAGGATTTGTATGCACTTAAAAATGCTGAAATATGCATGCACTTATGCACTATAAAGACGTGAAATATTCACTTAAATATGCACTTAAAAATCATGAAATATGCGTTTATTAGAAATTTTTAATAAATATATGCACTTTCATTATTAAAGAAACACCTGTTTAGCGTTATTTACATTTTATTTACAGAAATTATTTTAATTAGACATCCTATGCAATAATTTAATTAATTATATTTTCTAAACATAGAGCGTTACAGTTCACAATGACGTACATTTTTAAATTTTAAAAAGTAAACATATGCCTATTATCCCTAAATATTGTTTTATATTTTGAGAAACTCCGTTCCACATCGCAAGACGTAATCGGGGCATACTTAAAATTGTTTAATTCTACAAGCGAATAATGTTTTAGCTCGTCTAAAATGTCTTGGCCAGATAATGCATCGTTTATGCTTTTAATTAAGTGAAAACCAGGATTTTTGTCTATAACGGATTTAAATTTTGGTTTTATAGTCAAACCCTTTGGCCATTTTACTTTATTCAAAGAAACACCTAACAATTCATCTAATGAATTTCCCTGACTTTCTAATTTCTGAATTACTTTAGCTAAACGCACAAAATTTGTCAAAACAAACAATAATTCAGCCCTCACCTCCTTAGTATTAAAAGCATCCTGTGCGCTTTGTATGCATAGTGCATCGTGTTTATTAAGTTTATTTACAAATGCTTTAATAATATCAAAATAAGTTGCATAATATTCTGCTGCAGAAAGCCAAGTACCCCACCTTGTTATTACAGGCTCAGGTGGGAGAGGCACTTCTTGAGCAGTTTTCCTAAATATTTGTATGCGATATGGAGCTTTACAAACAATCTTTTTTACATCTGAAATTATAGAGTTTACGTTAGGATATATTTCCCGCACTTTTTCCGCAACTGTATGCATTGCATGGGCAAGACAAGTTAAGTGGATCATTTTTTCGTACAGAACTTGTAAGCCTGCTTCAGCCTTGATCATGTACGGTGCCGCGTCGGTGACGAACAAGAGTACTTTGTTGTACTGTATGCCGTCCGGCCACAAAATAGCCATCGAATCATTAAACAATTTTGCCACAGAACAATGATTGGTGCTCTTGAAAACGTCCATTGCTAATAGATAGGATTTGGGATTGTTCCCCGAATTTAAAACACCAATTATAACGTTAGCCACGTAACTGAAAACAAAAATTTGATTTTTATTTTATCGAACTACATAATTAGTCGGTTACAAAAATTATATATTAATCAAGCAAAAATATTGTTGTGATTAAATATGTAACTAACAAAATAGAAAATAAAACATCCGTAAATTGCTCTGCTGTCTTTAATTAGTTAAATTTTACTAAAAAACGAAGGAAATGAAGTTTCTACGCACCTTCCAGTAGTGTCAGTAGATTCGTCAATGGAAACCCATATGTAGTTATTCGCTACATGTTTTCTAATTGATTTTATGGTCTCTTCGTATAAACGAGGTAAATAATTTTTTGAACTCACTGTCTAGAAAGCAGTGTTCGACGCACTGTCTAGTCAACCGGGAACACTTGTTTCCCGGTTAAGTAAACCGGGAAACACTCAGTGGTGCCAACTGCCAACCCTTGCAAAATTTAAATACCTAAACAGTTTTATTATCAAGGAAATTATTATCTCGGACGCTTTAGTTAAAGTTTATATAGGCCAGTCCGGAGCTCCGGCAAATTTAATCTAAAATGGCTGCTAGAATTAAAGACAAGCTTTTGTAAAACTTAGCATTGGTAACACTGGTTTACAGTTAACATGTCCCTAAAGACTGAAGAGGTTATGTTCGTTCGAAAACAAATTATTAATATAACAAAATTATTTAAAAACATTTAAAAAAGAATTTATTTAACTTCAAAGGTAAGTAAACTGCCTAATTAAAGTATTACAAAAATTGTTTCAGGTTATATTAACTTAAGCAGTATCTTTATTGTTATATATGTTGATAGTGCAATTAGTGCAGTTTGAAATTGCAATTCCAGAAGTATCGCCAGAAAAAGACCCTGATGAACACTGTGCCACATTTACAGTTTGAATTGCTTCTGATGAATTTGATGATGGTCTTGATGCTGGTTGAATTAATCGTTCAGCTATGTTGATTTTACTTTGAACAGAATCATCAACGTAAGATTCTGCAACACTCGAGGATTTCCATCCGCCAAACTTTTTGAGTGTTATCAGGTCTCCACCGTTGTTTGCTAATAGAGTGGCTGCACTTCTTCGAAAGCAGTGGCCACTATAATCTTTTGGATTCTCTAGCTGAAGGAATTCTGCCACTTTGCAGGGTATTTTACCAATTGTGTTGAGGCCTACTGGGGAATTTATACATTTTCCATTTCTGTAAGTACAGAAGAGGCGTTTGTTTGTCTCTGGTCTTACATTTTTATATTTTTTCAGCAAGTTTATCCATTCTGGATTAGTCACTGCAAATCGTCGAGACACATTGTTTTTTGTTTCCGGTACATCGACAAAAACAACGTCAGACTTGAAGTTAATGTGGTCAATAGACATTTTGCATAATTCTTGGCGTCGACATGCACCGGAAATACCCATTATAACTACCACCTGTAAAATAAATTACTTAAAAATGTTTTAATTAGATATGTTGTATACATACCTTCATTAATAGGAATGAATCGTCTGGGGCTTCATGAATAAATTTGGCAATTTCATCATTATCTAAGACTTTTGATTTCTTTCGCTTTAACTTATAGGTTTCTTTTTTTAAAAATGCCACAAGTTTTGTAAACTTTGAAATGTCCACGTTATTGTGAATTATTAAGCAGGACTTGAGCATTGAGTAAGTCGACCATAACGACTTTTTACTAGGAAAGGTTTGAAAATATCCCAATAAACAATTTTCCGTATAATTATGTATCTTATTCGATCTGCACCAATCCATAAATTTAGAATATGCCAATTCATACCTTTTCCTAGATTTGTCCGGTAATAAATTTTGAATTGCCGTATTGGCGGATTCCCTAATTTCGGGCGGGGTATAACTCATATCCGAATCGGAAGACATTTTTTTTTTACTGCAAAATTTCTGCCGAAAAACAATCTGTCACATTTGTCAATTGCAGTCATGACTTGCTTTGGTTTATTTTTTTAAATAAAAGTTGTGAAATCAGATAAAAATTTTATTTGACATTTATAACAATGACTACGTTCGTTTCAAAAAATATTGTACAATTCTCGTGCGTGAACAATGTTCCCGCACTCGTATCGTAAATAACTATTTCCTGAGTGTAGACTCGTCGGGTATTGGCATTTTTGAAATTTCTTACAGAAAATTACGAAATGCTGAGTGATTAATTTTACTTAACGGGATATCTGCAGCCACTAATGCACTACATAGTTTTTTATTAAATTCGATCGATTTGTTGGACTCACCGCGCGAATTATTAAGGTACCCCGGTAACAATGTTTGTTTTTTTCTGATTTCAGGGCAACACACTTTTGATGTCGAACCGTGTTCAGATGTTGTGTAACTTGAATGCGTTTCGTTGGAGTCACTTTATCGTCGCACACTGTACAATACAACACCTTATCGTCAGTTGTAAGAACACTGAATTCCTTAACATAACTTCGAAGTGTAACAGACACAGACCGTTTTTCTTTACCCATCTTTACACTCTAAAATTTCAAACTGAAATGTAGTTTGCAATTTCTGAACTGTCTTAATTGAAAGATTACAAGATTAGTAAACAAAAGTACAGGCAAATTTTTCTATGAACCGGAAGTTGTCAAAGGGTCTTTGGAATTTCCTAATACCTATTTATCACAATACCGCAGGATGTAAGTATTTCAATTTTAGTTGAAACCTTTTCTTAGAAAATATTAACAAGTACACAGATGGTTAAAACAGTAAAATATTTTAAAGCCTAGTATTTAACAATAAGCTTAAATTATGGGTCTCCCCTAGACTCAACTAAGCCGCCCTTGGTTGGTTGTCTAAAATGCTAAAATTATTTAAAAAATATTAGAAATTTCATAATTAAAGCATGTAAAACGCTCAAAAAGTGGTAAAATATGCACACTCGTTCAAAAATGCTAAAATATGCATGCATTAATAAAAAACACCTAAATATGCATTTATATGCACTTTCAAATTGACATATGTGATTCATATGTGGCTTAAACATGTAGAAATATAACTCTGCATATGTTTGCTATAAGCAGAAAAAACATGCAAATGCATAGAAATCTTATACCTAGCTAATTAGTGATAGTTTAAATCTTTTCTCTTGATAATAGACAATTAAAACAGCACCTTTAGTATTATATAAAAAGAACGTTACAATACTTATACTACTACCGCTTTCCATAAAATATAATGTGCTTAACAGTATATCATTAACGTGTTAACTATAAAACTTATGACGTATACATGATATATTCACCATATTTAGCACTAGTGGTGGTTACAACGTTGTTCTAGCATATTTCTCAAATATCTGAAACAATCTGTTCCCTTTTAGTATTTAAAAGCCTAAGTAAGATTTATTGTGGCTACAGGGGGTACATTTAGTGCGTATTTACTCTACATTATATCTCCTAAACTAATGAATAGCGACTGAATAAGACTTTCAGTACAAAAGTTTCTTGATTGTCAAACCTGAATACAGTATACTTGTATAAACATTGTTACAACTAACCAGAGTATTCAGAAACACAAGACTTTTTTTAATCTTTTTTGAATGAATTCGTAGCTACACGTTGCCAATTTATAATTGTTTTCATAAATTTTTGAGTTTTGTAAAGTCTCGATTAATAAGTCACAGTTTCATTCATTTATTTGAATTTTAAAAATTGTTTGCCTACAGTAGGATTATCGTCAAGCAAATACTATTAAAAGATTTCCAGAATTTGTTTATGTACAGGATACTTAAATTTTACTTTCAGATTTTCTTCAAATTTTTATAAGCTTAAATAGAACTTACTCGATTTTTCAGGCAAACTGAAGAAGTAAAATTGAAATACTTGGCATTAGCAAAAGTAGTCTAACAGGATCCTAAAGAAATCAATCAGATGATGCTATTGTAATATACTCGTATTCTGGAAGGAAGGGCGACACACCCCAAGCAGCATTTAAGTAGCAGTAACTGAGATCGGAACTTTGATTGAGTAGTTGTTACGTAACTACAACTAAATTTATGACTTTATGGGTTTAATTTCTTCAATTCGGGATATTTTAGTAATTGTGTAGTTGTTTCTACTATTTATTGGAACTATGTAGTTTCATTACTTCTGAGTAACTATTAAAGTATGTGGAACGGTATTGCCACTTACTTTAAAGTCGTTGCAACTTCAAAGTGGTATTATGGTTGTAGCAGTAACTTGCCCGAAGCTACTTTAAAGTTTTTAAAACCTTACAGTAGTATTGAATGTAAAACTTACGTTTTTGCTACCCAGGAGAATCACATTAAAGTAATTTTTCGTAAACTACTCCATCTCCATATTTACTTGTAAAATGTTGGATTAATCAATAATCATTAATCAATTTGCAATTTGTTATGATTGTTAATAGATGTTTTACTATATAACCTTCAATAAAAATAACAAATTGGTGCCAAATTGTGCCTTAGGGATTGTTATGTATGTAGGTTGAAGTTGGCAACATTTATTTGAAGTGATGTAACTAACCAATCCTGGCCTGTCCTCTGGGCGAGCATCAGTAACACTTGAGTCGGCTTGGAGGATACACGTCTTCTACGCTCTATGCATTGTGTATGTAATTCGCCCTGCTCACTCAATATTAATAAAGTTAATTAATGACAATAATTGAGTATCTTTTATTTAAGCACATAAAAGAACATAACAGGAATAATATAAAAATGGTTTCTATCATGTGTATCAACTTATAAGTATTTCGTGTATATTTAACATATTTTATTAAAGACATTTTTTTACTAAAAAATATATTTAAAGAAACGTTGTTATTTTTCGATCTATCATCATCATATTTAACAGAAAAGTTGCAATGGTTTATAATTTTGGTATACTGGGATGACAAAATAATCAAACATTTCATCGCTCTTTGTATTAAGTACGTATTACAAATAAACTGGTAATTCATTTTGTGACACGATCCAGCATCATATAGTATAGAAAATGATAGAATATTTGTTAAGTTGCAAGAGCAAGAGAGAGCAATCACGCGACACGATGTGTCAAAGAGAAAAGAAGTTCCACGAAAGTAGCAATTACTACGCCGCTACGTACCTGCTACCCAAAAATTGTTCCCCATTTTGGTTCCAGGCACGTAACAAAACCGTAGCAATTACGTGCTTGTGGCTACTGGCGAAAACTTAATAGTTCCACCGGTAGTTGCTGGTACGTAGAGATGACTAAAAATGCTGCTTGGGACAGCGCTACACCAAAATGATGTAGTAGTATTTAATAAGTAATGACAACATTCATGATTCTCTGCTAATCTTCATCTCATATTCCGGTTGTGTTATTATCTTGCAGATGAAAGGTGACCTGATAAATGTATACACCCACAGCTGAGAACAAACTTCACACACAATAAAAAAAACATTAACACTCACTAAAAATCTAGAAGTTAAAACATAATAAAAATCTGATAAAAGTCTTCAAAACTGAATATATAGAAAATGTAATGCTATGGTAACCGACTCTCACTTTAGTTGTTTAGTATGAACATTACTCAACTGCAGACAATTCCAAAAAAACGTCTTCGGAAAATCCAGGTCCATTTTGATGGGTACATAAAAACAGAAGAAGGTGTTGACAATGTGCCCTTTATATTTTAATGAATTTAATAATAAACCAAATAATGATCAGAAAAATTGAAAATCGAAAATTTGGATGTTTTCGAATATCTCAAAAACTAAAACGAATATTTGTGATTTATTTCCCATTATCATATTATTGGTCGTTATTTTTAAGCACTTTACCTCAATTTAACCGCCGTCATATCTCTTACGGTTCCCGCGATCCCAATGTGATCAACTCCAACTTCACTATCGTGACTTTCCGTTCTTGATTTTGAAAAATTTTGATAGCAACCAAGCTCTCATCAAAAACTACTAACAATTCAAACAAAAAGGCGTAATCTTTAGAAAAATACTGGACTAATTATACTGAATAATGCAGCTTTTAGGTTTTATTGACACTTTATTATTACTTTTTGACATTTTTGACAAAAACAGTAGGTATTGCGACACCTGGCCCAGACGGAAATTGACATGCCATGTGGCATGCCAATGGCATGGCTCCTCCCCTTGCTTCTGATTGGCTACCCCCACTCCTGTAGCTCCTCCCCTTGCTTCTGATTGGTCGCCGCCATCTTGGATTTCCCCGCCTACTGCTCTCTGATTGGTTAACCCCCACTCCTGTAGCTCCTCCCCTTGCTCCTGATTGGTTGAAGGTAGCCATTTTGGAACGTCTGGCTCCATTCTACCACGCCCTGGCGCCAGGCTACCACGCCCGCCGCCGCCATTACGGGAATCTGTATTACCGGCAAACTGAGTGCTACCAATAGAGGGCGTAATGCTACAATTAGTGTGTATTGCTAAGAGAGGGCGTCATGAAGGGATCTGTATTATCGATGCGTTGTGTACTACTACTAGGTGGCGTGTCATGAAGAAGAAGAAGAAATCTGTATTACTACTACTACAGAGAGGCAACCATTTTATATCACAGCATCTTGCGTGCGCGCGCGCGCTAAATTTGAATCGGTCAATTTTAAATATTTGTCATTTTTGCATATGTCATTTTTAAATCTGTCAATTTTACTGCTGTCGTTTTTACATCTGTCATTTTAAATCTGTCAATTTTGCTTCTGTCATTTTAAATTTGTCATTTTTGCATCTGTCATTTAAATCTGTCATTTTGAATTTGTCATTTTTTTTTGCATATGTCATTTAAATCTGTCATTCTTAAAGCAACCATCTTACCAGATTTGAATTTTAGCGCTAACTCTGGGATTGCATCCTTTCACTAAGCTGAAACGTTTCCACCACTACCTTTTCTAGAAGAAATAATAAAGCCATATAGGAATTAAAAAAAATTATGTTTATTAATATAGTGTTAAGGCTACATTTAATTTATAATAAAAAATGTTGATAGAATGCTGGTGCTTGAGGACTTCAGGACTGACCTCTGTTTTCTATTTGCGGTTCCAGGGGCTGTAACAACAATAACAATAGAACGTTAAAAAGGGGTTTATTGTATAAACTTGATGTTTACTCGTACCTTATTTAATTCCACAAACAGGCAGTCATCATAACAGTGTGTTTTCCCCATGTACATCAAACCTAGAGAAATCGTTTTAGCTTCAATCTGCTGGTTAAGCTCTGTAACCCTTTGATCTGTTAACTTATCGCTGATTCGCTTTGGTAGAAATGTAACATGCTTTTCAGCAACAATAATCACACTTTGACGCTTATCACGGCAAACGACTCTTTTGAATTGTAGTATCTCTGCAATTTCTTTTATTTTGTAATCACATAACTTCTTGATTGGCTTCTGGCTAACGGGAGATTTGTTCAATTGTTGTATTAGCAAATCCATTTTTTCTATGTAAAATAAAATAGACAAAAACTTAACACTTACAAGAATAATAAATGATTATTTTAACATACCTAGTTCAAGCAAACAATAACAATATTACTATCACCGTAACCGATGTCAAGACCAAACTAAAACGGAAGGGGGGTTTGACTGAGCTTTTATAAACTTCGAACCTGCGCGAATGAACATGATTTTAGATAAAATCTTAATTTATTACCAGAACAAAAAGGGTATTGTTAAAAAAAAAACCTGCACTGTCAATTAATTACTTGAGACCAGATAAAAATCTAAATTTATTACCCTCGAAGATCGGTCACATAGATAAGTGCTACCTACATTTACAGCGCAGGTGTTCTTTAGGGTATTGTTAAAAAGGGATCGACACCTGCACTGTCAAAGTAACACGAGTAGATAAAATCTAAATTTATTACCGTCGGAGCAAAAGGATATCATTAAAAAGGTAGACACCTGCACTGTCACGAATAGATAAAATCTTAATTTATTACCCTTCGTAACAAAAAGGGTATTGTTAAAAAAAAAGGGATCGACACCTGCACTGTCATGTAACACGATTAGATAAAAATTTAAATTTATTACCCTCGGTGTCGTTTTTATAATTTACTATAACATTAAAATTTTAAATTAAACTTTTAGATGTAACTATTGATAACCATTTAATTTATTACACACACACACACAGACCCTGAGCAAAGAAACTCGTTAACGAATAAAAGAACACCTGCGTTGTCCATGTAGGTAGCACTTATCTATGTGACCGATCTTCTAAATAAAGGTTGACTGTGTTAGAGCATTAAAACTATTTTTTGTCATACTTTAGACATTTTTTATTAAAAATATACCTATTTAAAGAAATGTTTTTTTGATTTATCATAATCACATTTAACAGAAAAGTTTCAATAGATTATAATATTGATATACTGTAATAGCAAAATAATCAAACATTTCATCACTCTTTGTATTATTAAGTACCTGTAAATCTCGCACGTTGACGGGTCTGATTTCTAAAGTTATTTCCAGGTAAAAAGACCTTTCTGTCTCTTAGAGCATTTAAAAGAACACACTTTAAATTTTATAGAATTTTCTTTAAATAAAAAGGCACACAATTAAATCAAACCTAAACTGCTTGCCTCGTTCATTTCTGAAGTGAAAGTTATAAACACATCCTTAAAAGGGAATCATATCGAATTTTGACAACAATCTGTCTATTGCCTAATAAAAATAATATAATATTACCATTGCATTCTCTGTTCGCACAATACGTTGAAATTTATCAGATATCTAAACACAAATAGAACCGAGAAAGACACTAAAGTACAAAAGGCGATATCGAATGTAACCTTTATTTAATACAGACAGGGTCATAACTTATTCGTCACACCTGCGTTCAATAAAAAACGGTATGACAGTTGAATGAATTATATCCCCAGAGGGTTAGAATGATACACCGTTTTTTTATTCTAATAGATAAAATCTAGAAGGTATGTCAACTCTGGTGCAGAAAAAAACATTTCAAACTGATTTATGACCCACAAGTGTTCACCGGAGAGAACGCTTTGTTCCTTTGTTAAGCGGGCAAATTGACTCGAGTTTTATTTTTAGCTTATTGCATAATATTGCGCAACAATTCGAACCTATAAAGCCAACCACGGAAGTAGACAATCACTTGTTTGGGGTTACTCGAGACATCAACACATGTATGTTTTTTATGCGTACTGTTAATTATTACGTTTGTGTTTGAAGTGATTTGTGCCATTCTTGATTGTTATTACCAATTGTTGCTACAGAGTCTATGTGAAATCTACAGCTTTAATCGAACAAAAAGGTAGGATTTATTATTATTATTGTTTTTATAATAATCGGCAATCTCGTTCTCGCATGATTTTTCACGACACTGTAACATAATCGGTTTAAAATAATTATTTAAGTTGCAGGAATAGTTTTATATATTTTTTTAATTTCCCCAGTTTGATTATCGATTAAAGTAGTAATTGTTTTATGCGAAGTGTGATCGTTATTAGTTGTTTATCTAGGGGTTGTAACATAGTTATTTAAATCATAATTTGAGGTTATGCTTTTTAGATCAATGTTTATTTAAATTAACAGCATATAATCTTTGTTGTTTTTAGCCGTTCCTTATTTATTTTTTTTATAATAATAATCTATCAAAGGGATTTAGTAACAATTTAAACTCTATATTTGTTTAAATTAGATTGTTGTTAAAAAAGTGTAATATCGATTAAAAGGTTTTATTAATTTGCATTGAAACTGATCTTCCTTTAACTTTTGTCAAAGCAAATAATTTGTAATATTTAATAGCCTGCATTGCATTCAGAGGTTATTGTTTATTTTGCGTCAATTTTTTTTACCATCACGTAGCATCTAAGCTTTTTATTTTTAATTAGGGGTTAAGAGAAGCAGTTCGTGAATGGTAAAAGATTTATCTGTCCATTTGTCGCTATATGATTTCTTACCTGTTGCTGTTATATTTCAAACAATTTTAGCTTATTTTGTTGTTGTTTATAATAATAATCTGTCAAAGGGATTTAGTAACAATTTTAAACTCTATATTTGTTTAAATTAGCTTGCTATTAAAAGTTTAAGAATGGCTAAAAGATTTTATTAATTTGCATTAAAATTGATCTTTATAATTAATTTATAATATTTAACAGCTTGCAGTGCATTTAAACTTTAATAATAGTAATTAGTCAATGTTTATTTAAATTAACAACATATAATCTTTGTTGTTTTAGCCTTTGTTAAGTGTGCAAGTGCGATATTTTTTTTTTGCTATTGTTGCTGTTACTCCTGTACAAAATGTCTTCTCTCTACGAAATTATCGATGAAAACGTGTCCACCATCAAGAAATTTGGCACTCTGAAACATCGACTGGTGTTTAAAGTAGCCGTTACGCCAGTCGATGAAGATCATTTGGAGCATTTTAAAACGGCTATTAACCTAATTCTAAGGGATGTGCTAAGCCGAGCACGACCAAATGATAAAGTAGGGGCCACATTTGAGTTTGATAGTTTCAAACAAAAACTTCCCGGCTACATGAGCCTCAGGCGCTCTGATGAAATCACCTTCAATGATGTCTGGGGCATTTTAGAATCGATTTTACAGAGCGATCCTGAAGCCTTGAGTTCGGACACCTTCAGACTAATAGCTACAATCGTAACACCACCAGCCGGACAAGGTCGCTGTCGTAACGGTACGTACAGCACCTTTGCCGAAGAGTGTAGCCGTCGCAGAGGGATTGTCACGATTAACAACACCACCAGTGACAATCTATGCCTACCCAGGGCTTTGGTCGTAGGCAGGGCTCACGCAGATAACAGTGCTGATTACAAGAAGACCCGTGATAATCAGACAGTGCAAAAGATAAAGGCCGAGGAAATGATGCGAGCTGCTGGAGTAGCTTTCATTCCACCGGAGGGAGCCGGGGTCAATGAATTAAGGTTGTTCCAGCAGTTCCTGGCCCCCAACTACAAGATAGTAGTGTATAGCCACGGCTCGAGAGGTCGTTCACTTATCTTTGAGGGGGTCGTTGATAATGATGCCGCAACAAAGAACATCAAGCTGTTGTATCACGAGCATCATTATAACGTCATAACATCGTTGACCTCAGCCTTTGCCTGCGGTTATTTCTGTGAGCACTGTCATGTACCCTACGATCATAAAAACCATCACAGGTGTGAAAAGTCCTGCGTAGGCTGTGGTAGCTCTCCGCCCTGCGAAAGAACAGCGCAGCCGATTAGGTGTCCGGACTGCAGGCGAGACTTCAAAAGTCAAGCCTGCTTTAACATCCATCAGGAGGGCAACATGTGCCTGGAAGTTAAAAAATGCGAGGGATGTTTCAAAACCATCAACATCAAGACCCGGAAGCAGGCTCACGTGTGCGGGGAGATCTATTGTAAGATCTGTCAGAGTCATAAACCCGAAAACCATTTCTGTCACATACAGCCGGCCGGGCCTAGGAACATAAAGCAAGACACCTTGTTTGTGTTCTTCGACCTGGAGACCCGGCAAGAGAAAGAAATTGCGCCCGGCGTCAACCTCCACGAGCCGAATCTATGTGTTTTCCAGCAAGTCTGTTCTGAGTGTTACAACAATGACTCATCATCAACTGCTACCAGTTGTGTAAGATGTGGTTTGCGAGAACAGATCTTGCGAGGAAAATGCATCGATCGGCTTTTGAACTATCTACTAGACTCGCGGAAATTATTCAAAAAGGTTGTAGCAGTTGCCCATAACGGGCAAGCTTTCGATACGCAATTTATTCTAAATTATCTTATAACCAACACCTCATTACACCCGGAACTCATTATGCGCGGTTCAAAAATTCTGCTGCTGCAACTAGATAATCTAAAGATTATCGACTCGCTCAACTTTTTCCCCATGGCTCTGGCTGACTTGCCTAAAGCGTTCGATCTACCGGCTCCCAAAGGATACTTCCCGCACCTCTTTAACACCGAGGCGAATGCCCATTACGTGGGTCCTCTTCCGGACATCAAATTTTACAGCCCCGACACCATGAAACCCCAGGCTCGTAAAGCGTTCCTAAAGTGGTACGAGGCGAACAGGGACGGGATCACGGAGTTCGACATGCAACGTGACCTAGTCGAATATTGTCGAACAGACGTCGATATTTTGAAGAGAGCCTGTATCCACTTTAGGAATCTCTTTATTGAGGAATGCGACGTTGACCCGTTCACGGAAGCCATCACCATCGCCTCTGCCTGCAATCTCATGTTCCGGAGGAAATTCCTCAAAGAAAGCACCATTGGACTGATACCAAAGGGTGGTTATAGACGCGCAGATAACCAGTCTAAGGTAGCTCTCCAATGGCTGTTGCTGGAAGAACATCAAAGAGGTGTTGAGATTCAACACGTCGGCAGGCACAGAGAAGCTATCGTGGGCGGGTTAAAGGTTGACGGGCTGTATGGTAATACCATATTTCAATTTCACGGGTGTTACTTCCATGGATGTCCCACCTGCTTCACTACCCGTCGCAACGAGCCTCTACACGACGATCCTAGCGACACCATGGATATGAGGCTCGAGAAGACCCGAGCCACAACAGAGAAGTTAAAGTCGCTAGGATACGAGGTTGTTGAACAGTGGGAATGTCGCTTCCGAAGGCAGTTAACACCCGAATTCAGACAGCAGGTTGAGAAACATCCCTTGTTAGTAAACACGCCCTTAAACCCGAGAGAGGCATTTTACGGCGGCCGTACAGGGGCAGCAAAATTAAAGAGAGTTGCAAAAGACGGGGAAAAGATCCGGTATGTAGATGTATGCTCCCTTTATCCTTGGGTATGCAAGTACGCCAAATTCCCAGTTGGCCATCCAGAAGTTTACGTAGGCAAGGCGGCTTGTGAAAATCTAATCAGGGATAAAGGGGGCCTGGAAAACATCAACGGCGTGGTAAAATGTACAATGTTACCGCCACAAGATCTATACCATCCGGTCTTACCCGTCAAGATGCACCAAAAGCTGCTGTTCCCTCTATGTCGCACTTGCGCCGAAGAATTGAACCAGGTCGAATGTCAGCACGGCGTAGAGGACCGAGTCATCAACGGAACCTGGGTCTTGGACGAACTGGTAATGGCCATACGAAAGGGTTACATCGTGCAGGACATACAAGAGATCTGGTCGTACGATGTAACCCAGTACAACAAAGCGTCCAAGACCGGGGGACTGTTTTCGGGTTTCATCGACAAGTTCCTGAAGATGAAGCAGGAAGCCAGCGGTTGGCCATCTTCAATAACTGCCAACAACAACGGCGAGGATGGTATCGATGGAGCCCGGAAACAGTACGTTGATGACTACTTCGAGAACGAGGGAGTTTCCTTGGATTCGTTGAAGATCGTCAAGAACCCTGGTTTGAGATCGTTGGCCAAACTGATGCTGAATTCCTTCTGGGGTAAGTTATAATAACCTTATGTAGTTTTCTTTACTTAATATTTTTTTTTCGTATTCTAGGGAAATTTGGTCAGCGTGAGAACCAGGCGAAAACAGCCATAATCAGCGAGTCCAAGGAGTTTTTCGACCTGTTGTCCAGCCCAGGCGTAGAAGTTAATCATGTGCAGGAAATAAATGACGAGGTGATTGCGGTTAACTGGCAGCATAAAGAGGAAGCAGCAGATCCTCTGTCGTCAGTTAACGTGGTCATCGCGGCATTTGTCACTGCACAGGCCCGTCTTAAGCTGTATTCCTATTTGGATCAGCTAGGAGAGAGAGTATTATACTATGACACAGGTAAGTCATTGTACTATCAAACATCAACACCGTTTATATTAGAGTTAATTTTTTTTCGTTGTTTCAGATTCCGTAATATACGTTTCGAAGCCGGGCGACTTCGAGCTACCAACAGGAAGCTTCCTGGGCGACCTCACAGACGAGCTCGAAGAGTACGGTCCCGGATCGTATATTATAGAGTTTGTGTCAGGCGGGCCGAAGAACTACGCCTATAAGGTATATTCACCAACCACCGGACAGATACACGTGGTCGTCAAGGTCAAGGGCATCACCCTAAACCACGCCGCGACTCAAAAAATAAACTTTGAGTCCATGCTTAGACTGCTGGAAGGTATGGACGAAAAGATTATTGTAGAGTCCAACAACATCCGGCGTACGGCTGACCATCAGCTTGTAACGCGAGCGGAATCAAAAGTCTATAAGATAACGTTCGCGAAGAGACGCCGTATAGAAGATTTTGATTCCGTTCCGTTCGGCTACAACAACAACAAGCGACCACGTGTATAAACATTAAAGCCCCTCTTGTATATATGTAAGTGTATAGTAGTATAGTTGTATTTTTAAGTTTTGTAAAATTTGTATAGGTAGTATTATATTTAGATCTTAAGTAGTAAAATATTATCATAACGTATATAATTATTATACAGTTCAATCGTTGTAGTAATAGATATGTGTATAGTAGTAGTATAGTTGTATTTTTAAGTTTTGTAAATTTTTGTATAGGTAGTATCATATCTAACTCTTAAGTAGCAAAATATTTGTATAGTAATAAGTACATGTACAGTTCAACTGTAGTAGCAGTAGTCGGGGGTTATGTTAATCACAAGAGATCGACCTTCGGCTTGATGTAATTATTATTATAAGTGATGATGATGATGATGTCTAGGTTTATACTTTGTGTATACTATATTCGAAATTATTTAAGAATGTAATAATTAGGTAATTAGTTGTTGTTGTAAATTGTTCAATCATCTTTTGTCAGTATAGTGTAGTTATAATAAGAATAAGGATAATTGAATATAGTTAATAATAAGTGAAGCTGACAAGAGTTATACCTTATGTACAGTAATTATTAAAAAAGATGGTGAAACTTAAGGGTGATTGAATGTAAATCACAAGAGGATACTCAGGGGAACATACTCATGAAATAGATCTGATAAACGCGATTTTGTTCTTTTCAATTATGTAGTAGTAGTAGTAGATCAAGACATTGATGAAAAGAATATTTGGCATAACAAAGCGTACAAAGCATTCAATAGGATGTTTCATGAAAAAAACGAGTATGTCTTCATGGTTATCCGAGCAGATTTCAACCTAATAATAATTGTTTAGTTATTTTGATTATTGTCTAGTTGTTTAATAATTTTAAGAAACATTGTCGTCGTAGAATAAAAGATGTTCTATCATGGTTATCCGAGAACAGATAGTTGTTTAGTTATTTAATTATTGTTGTTTTGTTGATGTTCAATAAAAATTTTGAGAAATATTGTCATAGAATAAAAAAGATTAATGTTTTATATGTGTGTATTATTACTATTCTCACCCATCTGTACCAAGGTATGAAAAAGGTGATAGCTATAACTGAGAGAGAGAGAGAATGAGGTAATTACCTACGAACACCTGCCTGTGATGATGATGACGTGTCAGCGACAGGATGAAACTTGTCTGCCAGCGATGCCTGCCTGTTTACCGTATGCGTGTTACTGAGCATGCGCTGGATCTAGGTAAGTATAGGTGACTATATAAAGCCGACCGTTGTTAGCGTGTAGCAGTAGACAGTACGTGTGCAAGAGCAGCAGCAGCAGCAGCAACAGCAATTACGATGATGGCTAGCAGTCCTAATTATTGTTATGATAGCTGTGAGAGCGAACCTCTGGAAATAGGTAAGTTATTGTTGTTTATAAAACTTCAAGTTTGTATGCTAATTTGTGTCTATTTTGTTACTTCATTAGATGAAGAAGGTTCGGATGTTGCAGATCATGCATCATCATCATCAACAACAAGTACCTACAACGACGACGGTCAAGCGTGGAACAACGAAGTCGAAGAAACAGGTAAGATGTTTAAGACTTTTGTGTGTGTGTTTATGCTTATATTAATCGATTATTGTATTATTATTGTTTAGCGTTCCTGTCGCAGCAGCAGCCTCTATACTACGCTGATGACGCTGTAGCAGCATCAGCAAACTTTACCATCATAGATACACCGGTAGCAGCAGTAGCAGCAGCTAAACGTGAAGTACGTGTTCAGCTGCTCGGGGCTGTCCAGTATCCGTTGTATGTTACGAGACCTCCAGGGGAAAAAGAAAACTACGATCATATACACAACATCCAAGTAGGACTTATTCAGCACGATGACGACGACCAGGGAGAATTTGCCGTGGTAGTGAAGCTTGAGTGCGTGAATAACGTATGTGAGTATGGTGAATTGGTGTTGTCGGAACGGGACTGGTTCGAGCTGTATGATATACGAGTCGAGGCACTGTTTAAAAATTTCTTTCATGGTTGCTGCTGTTGCAACAAGGACAACAGTGTACTACATTGCGATAAACATTTGAAATTCCATCTATGTGACAATTTATACATCGAGATTATTCACAACGAGTTTTTCGGCAACAGGGTTGCCATACATGATACACAGCGCACTATAACCTTAAAAGATTATGAGTTTCAGTCTATACTGCATTTAGCACCGTTGATCAATCATCATGCTCGAACGTTACGTCACCTCGACTTTTCACGTTTCTACCACGCAAACATAGAGAACGTAGCAGAAGGTCAACTGAGACGCCATGAAGATGCCTATAAATCGCTCCCGACATCCGATTCAATTTTATTCACGTCCGAACTGTTATGCGGTTACTACTCAGCTACCAGTTTAATAGACAACACAGCAGCAGCAGCAATTGGTGGTGGATTGAACTCGTTCATTTTATTAGAAATAATAAAACATTATCCGCAAAAGTTTATCGATGCCGTACGTACACGACTGCAATCATATCAGCAACAGCAGCAGTCGGAGACGTCAACGACAACAACGTTTGCACCGTCGTATTAAGAACACCATGGCGGAAATAAACTATCTTAGAAATAGGCTGCAAAAATATTTGCACAATTTGCAAGTGTTACGCGATGATCTCAACTCATACTGTGTAATGAATAATTTGTCAAATCATATGTTACAATTGTCCATTAAATATCAAAATAAATAATATGTATAAACATTGTTGTTGTTGTTTCATTTACTAGCACAGGGTGAAGGGGTTGACTATATAAAAAAGGTAGATCGTTGTCATCAGCGACAGAGTACACGAATAAAGCCGAAGCTTTCCGACGGCGAACATCCTAAGCTACAAATCCGGTAAGTAGTCATACTATGAGAGAGAGAGAGAGAGAGAGAGAGAGAGAGAGAGAGAAAGAGTTTCAGCTTAGTGAAAGGATGCAATCCCAGAGTTAGCGCTAAAATTCAAATCTGGTAAGATGGTTGCTTTAAGAATGACAGATTTAAATGACATATGCAAAAAAAAATGACAAATTCAAAATGACAGATTTAAATGACAGATGCAAAAATGACAAATTTAAAATGACAGAAGCAAAATTGACAGATTTAAAATGACAGATGTAAAAACGACAGCAGTAAAATTGACAGATTTAAAAATGACATATGCAAAAATGACAAATATTTAAAATTGACCGATTCAAATTTAGCGCGCGCGCGCACGCAAGATGCTGTGATATAAAATGGTTGCCTCTCTGTAGTAGTAGTAATACAGATTTCTTCTTCTTCTTCTTCATGACACGCCACCGAGTAGTAGTACACAACGCATCGATAATACAGATCCCTTCATGACGCCCTCTCTTAGCAATACACACTAATTGTAGCATTACGCCCTCTATTGGTAGCACTCAGTTTGCCGGTAATACAGATTCCCGTAATGGCGGCGGCGGGCGTGGTAGCCTGGCGCCAGGGCGTGGTAGAATGGAGCCAGACGTTCCAAAATGGCTACCTTCAACCAATCAGGAGCAAGGGGAGGAGCTACAGGAGTGGGGGTTAACCAATCAGAGAGCAGTAGGCGGGGAAATCCAAGATGGCGGCGACCAATCAGAAGCAAGGGGAGGAGCTACAGGAGTGGGGGTAGCCAATCAGAAGCAAGGGGAGGAGCCATGCCATTGGCATGCCACATGGCATGTCAATTTCCGTCTGGGCCAGGTGTCGCAATACCTACTAAAAACACTGATGAAAAGTTTTCCTCTTGTGAACCACATCTGGGGACACGGATGAGAAACTGTCGGAAATTTATATTAGCCACATCAAAACTGGTACATACTAAAAAAAGTATTTGCTTCCATGTTGCCATAACAAGGGCCTCTGTTGTTAAATTTTGTTAGTTATATTTTCTGAACCATTGCTGACTACGATTAGTAAAACCCTAAAGAGATTCTATATGGCTGGTCCATATTCACTTTTTCAGGCGAATAAATTTTCACGTTAGCTGGCGACATCTGGAGACTATTTTCTGGAGTATGTCAGTAAAGTAGAATACTGTAAACTAAATATAGCTGTCAGTTTCAAAACTTAAAACTGATTTTGTGTTTTCTTGTAAATATTTAACTATTTAACTTAATAACTAAAAGAAAGTGCTGTATTAAAGAGTGCCTCAGTATAAGTAATAAAACAGCAATGCATCAAATACCTTGCAATCGATGTTTAAGAGATCTATAACTAGAATTCTTTCTAGAATATGCGTGAATTCTTCTCCCTTTGAAAACATCTAGAAAAGCTACTCCTCTCTTGAATTAAATTATCTTCTAGTCAGGGATAGACTTCGTTATCCAAGTGTTAACTTTACAATTTTAGTTGTTCAAATTATATCAGTAATAATTTCGAATATACATTTCATGAATTACTCTACCCTAAAAGTAATAACTTAAAGTCGTTCAGGTTGACGTTTAAATTGACACTCATAATCTATAAAATTTTAAAGTGAAACAAAATTTGAAACTCTTAATGGTATAACACGCGATCACACTTTAAATTAATTTATCTTAACGCATTCCTTATTTTATTTCTCAAAAAAACATCTATAGTACAGAATAGATTTCGCTTTCTTTATCCTACCGTGCGTTACCTAATCAAAAAGAGAAGAGCACTCGACTGCAACCGGCAACGGTGGTAACCGAAGCCCGCACGCCGACCACGAGATAGATACGAAAAACATAATCAGTTGCACAACTATGTTATTATAAGAAATGGCCGACGTTATTATTTTGATGTTATATGGACGATTGTAAATTTTAACCACACGACAAATGCATATTTAGAATTCGACACTATACGACAAAGATAGTGCATTAGCCTAATGACTGACGGGAACTGAGATGAGCAATGGAGCTGTTTACTTTAATTTCGTTATTGTCATTTAATTAAACAAAATTTGCATAAAATAGAAATTTGGGCAGTTACTTATATGTTTAAAGATTAGGGGGAAATGCTTGATGCGGTTCAATTAAATGTAGTTGCCTAGAAATTGAATGAAAATACGTTTCAAAAGCAACCTATTTACATTAAAAGTTAATAATAGTTTTAAGTAATAATTAATTTCAGACCCTATTTTGTTGTTTCTGTGACCAGATTTTTTCGTGTACACCCTTTAGTTGAAATAGATGAACGCGACGTTCCGCGGTGATCCGTTCAAATGCTTGTACCAGAAGGGAATAACCGCTTATTATAGATCGAGTATTAGAATAAATGAGTTAGATTGAACAATTTCCAGTTTTGTGTATTGAAAAATATCATAAATTGTCATATAGTCAATTATCCTGACACAATCATAATTGATTTTGATAGCAATTATTAAGCGCTTCTATGGCGAGTTGCGCTCCCGGGACCATGATACTATTCAAATTTTATTTTGTAACTTTTCTATTAGCGACAAGAGCTAACGTAACTTTTTCGATTAGCATCACCTTTGTTACTGTTTTGAAAATTTCATAATGTTTTAAGATTTATAAGCCGTCCGTCGCGATGCAACTACGAAGAATTTCTTTGTCAAGTGGCCAAGACGAATGGCAAACACAAGTACTATATATAGTGGAAAACTATATATAGAGAAAAATGCGAGTAATAACTTTAAGGGGTATGTATACGAATACGAGTAGTATATGCATCTTGTGTGCTGACGGTATATGTTGCATTCTAATGTACTGCTAGAATGACACCCAGTGAGCTATATAGAATAGTATTACTGAAAAGTAACCTTTTTTACTGTCGTCAAGATTTTGCTAGCACGCGGGCGCCAATTAAATACGCGACTGATGATGATCTCCGTAAAAAAAACTTAACTTACGAGAGAAATGAAACTATACAGTTTAATAGCAAAAACACTTCTATTAGCATTAAGAATTTATCAGTAAATAATTACCGGCTACACATTGAAGCTTCCTAGTTTATGCCTGCTGAGATTTACGGTAGTATGAATGATATTATTATGTAAAAGGAATTTCTAAACCAGCGAAACACGAGATGATATTACTGATAAATACGTGCATATGAATAGAATTAATGACCATCCATTAACTCATACACTTGATGCGAATTAGTTCCTCTCATTTTGCATATCTAACGAGCTGTTTGTGAAAGATTTTATATGCCCTTAAGTTTATGCCGGTTAGTTATTATTAAAATTGATTAACTGGGAAATCATTTACTTCTTTATTACAAAATGCAATAATTTATTTATTTATCTTTAAAGACAGATTCGTAAACTATTTCAATTTTCACGCCCAAAACAAGCAGAAGAAAACTTATTTGGAAACTTATCTTGTTAAAAACTAAATCTAGTTTAAACAGAAAAGTGTTATGAAAGTTTAAACTAAGAGGAGGATAGGAGCAAATTCTCACGAAAATTGAAATGAATTCGTAAAACACTGCATTTGCAGATTGCATCTACAAATATTCTAAGCAAATTGTTACCTTAGAATAAATTATTTCGCAATTTAAAAAACCCAAAATGTAAAAGTAAGAATAAACAGAAGGAAAAACAGTCATTTGTTTCAACAAGATGTACGTACAACAAATTGATTCAAGTGAGTTCGGGTTTTATGGGTCTTTTATTAGATGAAACAAAGCTGAACCAACTTCCTTCCTATTCGTCCAAAAATAGCACCCCTTAACGGCAACAGAAAGAATAAGTACAAAGTTTTTGGACGTGCTGGCGATCTTTAAAATGTCTCATTCATTAGTTAAACTCATTCAAGTTTTTTTTTCTTGCTTTTTAATCTCTGTCTTTTCTGATTTATATCTATAAATTTTGAGATTAGTGAAAAGAACTAACGTAAAGAAAGGACAAGACATTTTCCTTGAGAAATTTTATTGTTAAAGTTCTCCAAAGGGTATTGCTTTATATAAAGTCTCGTGATGGCCACCAAGGGACTATAACCTACACCAAAATACTATGATGTCGAGACGTTTTTTCTTTGTAACTGAGCGTAAGTTAAAATGAATTTTTTATTTATTATTTCTAGGGAAGATTTAAATGTTACAACTAAGAAGTATTCTTATCCACGCTACTCTATAACATCCACAAAAATGAACAGTTAAAGTAATTGAAATAATTGGAAATTAGAATAGACATTTTAAGTGGTGGTATTCACACAAGCAGAGAAACAGCCCCTCTGTATAGCAATTATTCCAAATTTAACTTTGAGAAGAGGACAACCACACTTGAAAGCCGCAGCTGTGGAATTCGGGGGTTTTAGTTTATTTTTAAGCTTCATCAAAGAATATCGTGCAGCAATTCTAAAATTGAAAACGATTCGTAAAGCCTACCATTAAGATGTAAGGCACAAATTTCCAAGGATATTATCTCCTGTTTTTAATTTAATTTATTTTTAAGTTCTTTTTATCGAAGCCAATTTTTCAAATGGAACGGAAATTCAGTTGGAGTTTTCCAATACCTCCTTCGACTAAATTTATTTGCGGATCTTGAAACATTACTTCAAATACAAATACTTCAAAAGTGTTTGGCAACACCGAGTACGGTGTGGTGGTTTACATCAAAGAAATTATACCTACTATCTAAGGAGCATTCACTATTATACAAATTTGTACGCGGCTTGCTCACCAATGTCAACAAAATTAATGAGAATGAGATCAAATATTAAATAGTTCCACAAGCTATACATCAAAGGCTTTAAACGTTTAAAGTGTAGAGAAACTTTAATTGCATAAGTAAAGGCAAACTTGTAAGTAACTAACGCAAGAAGTTTTACATTATTTGAGAACAAATGATATACAGAAACTTTAAACATTTATCTATTTGAGCTTGTTGAACACATATAAGACAGTTGTTAGGGTTTATATCTTGTCACATTCAACATTATTTAATACTATATTTACTGAAATTCATGATTTTCCAGCGCATATCTGACACGGTTAATTATACACTGTGTACATAAACTATGGAATAAGTTCATTATTTCGAAAACCGCTAATTGGGTTGCTACAAAAAATTTCACAATGCGTTTTTGAGCATTTTAACCTTTAATATTTAATAAAAAAATTATTCAAATGTCAAAACAAATGTACATAACCTCACTTTGTAAGCAGGCGCGTATCAGCTTGTGATACAAATTTTATTGAATATTTAAATTTTTTTTGTTTAAAATGGCAGGATTAAATTGCAATTGATGAAACTGCAACTTACTTCACAATTCAAGATAATCATATTTTTAATAATAAATCTTCAGTGGCAATCAAGTAAGAGGTTGGTTTTTAATTTCAAGTTCCATTAAAAATTAAACAACTTTTATTTAATTAAACAATTTTTATTGCAAAGGACTATAAGAAAATTCCATTAAAGGGCAAAATTTTATGCCCCATCAGAGATATTACAACTTAAATTTTTAAAGTTGCTTGTTTTAAATGGGTTTTTTAAAGAATAAATTCTTAGGGTTAAAACTTGGCAAATGAAATAAAATAGTTTTTCTCCTCATGACATTGAAATCACTCATTTTGCAATTGATAACGATGGTTGAAATCGCATTTCAACCACTAGAGGTTGAAATTTTCGGACTACTGGGATTTCGAATTTCAAAGTGTTCGACATTCAATTGCTGACAAGAGAAATGTCACTTCAATGTCATGTTTTGTCACTTAAATGTCATAATTTTTTCTAAAGCGCATTAATTTACTAAAAATTCGGAGAAAAAATAGTATATGCAACGCGTGGCTGATAAAATTTCAATGTCTCGAGTTACTTTTTTCAACTCGCTGTCGCTCGTTGAAAAACCACTCTCAACGTTGAAATTTTATTTCAACCACTTGTCCCATAATATACTATTTTACTCGTTCGTAAAAATAGTTGTAGCTTGTAGAATCACTTCCTTTGAAAAATTACCCTCTGAAAATGGCGATTCCTTTGACATAAACCTAACCGTATGACCTGTGTTTTTACCCTTAAGACTTAAAATTAGATAAAAATGTTACTGAACCTATTTTGTAGTCCTTAATCTTCTTTAAAAACTGCTTTTTAAAGCATTGACATAGAACAAATAGAAAATGAAGTATATATTTTTAAGTAATATTGTAATATACTGAATCTTTACCTAAACCTGTCTTATAAAATATAAATCTTAATTGTGCCCAAATATAACGTTTAATTGTATCATAAACTTTTATTTTATACAATTGTACAAACAAATGTAGGATTTTTCTTAAAAAAGATTCTAGCACTTTTTCAGAACAGATTATTTACGTATGTAATGATTTGAATACTTTTTTCGTATACCTATACTGGGTGTTAACAGGTTCATGTAACAGCCTGCAATTTCTTTATTTACCGGAGCAAAATCTTCAAACTCGGGAAATCGGTGTAAAAAGTGACTGTGCTTTTTCTGGTACATATTATTATTAGTACTTCCAGTTAAACAGGAAGTGCTATGATTTTTGTATTTTTTCTAGCAAATTCAGATTCAATAGAAAAACTTTTATACAATACATTTTCACTTTTGGTGCTTCCTTTAAAGATGACGGGCTTTTTAACGGTTTAGATAAAAAAAAAACTAAAATAATAATTAAAAATGTTTCTATATAAAAAATTACCAAAGTAAGCATCGGAATTGATATGAAGCATCTTTAATGTGTTGTTGTGAGTGTCCCACAACTTGGGACCAGACAATTTTGTAATTAAAACAATCAAGTGCCTTGTCTCAAATGGACGAATGAAATTCCCAAATACTTAGTTTATCACAGTAATGATAATAATATTTAGCCTGTATGTTTTATATAGCGACTTCAACCTCTTGTTCTATAAAATAGTCTCTATTCTATAAAATTGGTTTAACTTTAAATAAAATAAATTTAATATTTATATGTTTTTATTTGTTTGTTGTTAAATTCTCATTAAATTAAATGAAATATAAAGGATATACTAGTAAGAATTTTTAAAAGGATTGGGGTGTTTCCTTTTTAAAAATTCAATACACCAAAAAGTGCGTCCTCTATCGAGTTAATCAATAAATAATTATAAAGCTGATAACAATAACCTACCCTCATTTTGTTAGGTAAATATTGAGATTATGTAAAAGATTTTTGTTGTTTGGTAAAAAAAATTAATTTTAATTTAAGAAAAACTTTAATTATTATTAGTCAGGTTTGCAACTTACTTTACAAGCATTTGATATTAACTAACTATATAAAAACCTTCCAACAATTTACAGGTAAGTAATATTAATTCTCCTTTTCCGATATCGATTTTCAATAATAACACTCTCACTTTACTTTGTTTAAACACTTAAAACAACGCCGGCTTTCCAACGGGTTAATATATGGATAAGGTTTATACTTCTTTCCTCTCTTTGAAATTAAGTGACTATACCTTACTTATCGAGATTGGATCAAGCATTAAGAAAGCCTGAAATTTTCTTTTCAAATGATTTCTGCAAGCCCTATATAAGGAGTATGATATCCAAGACAGTTTAATCACGTTACAAGAATTATATTTGTCTCGTTCGTTTACAACTTTTTTTTTGTCAACTTTTTTGCAACTTATTTTTTGTTGTTTATAACTCCCTAGGTGACGTTCCAATTTATATTTGAAGCTTACACCTTAACATTCAATTAATCGTGTTGAAAGAAAGTTGGGTTTTCTCATTTTATAAAGCGTTCAATATTTTGACGTGAGATCAAATCTCCATGCAAACCAAATTCTTTATAACTTTACAATTCACACTGTTTAACTATATGCCAAAACATGTATAAAAACGCACCACAAAATTTACAATTTCTTTTTCTTTTAGTTCTGCTAGAAACCCTAGAGTACCAAAATACCAATAAAGAAAACTTTTAAATAAAGAACAAAACTTCGTATGAACAAGATACGAGTGAACAGTTAAATTACGTTGAAAATTCTCCTTTTAACATTGAACTCAGCGTAATAAATTTTTAAGTTAGAAAAATCAAAATATTTGTTTTATTTTGATTAAGTGCTGTTTTAGTCGTCCATTAACAAAAGAAAATATTTACATTAGCACTAATTACAAACACTATAATTATAAACTGTAACGAACTTAAACTAGATTATTTACAGACTATTTATTTACACTTATTATTATTTCAAACATTTATATTTATACTAATTTACGATGCGCATATTCATTTAACTCGTTGACTAATCCTTGCCTTCCCTGCGCGGCGCTTTATATACCGCATACAGGATTGCTAGAATCGCCCCTCCCTCCCGCACATGCTTAATTAGAATCTTAAAATATGGCGGTCTATCGCAACAGTATATTCAAGCAATGTCTTCAAGCTACACATCTGACTTATGCCAATATGTATTTCGGTAACAAGTTCATTAGGAATAATGAGTATAATTAAAAAAATCCTTTTGAAAATGTGGAATAAAAACAAATAAGATTTAAAAATATAATTGAAATAATTAATTAACTAAAAATGACACATTCATCGTGTTTAAGGCAAATTACCACTGCAGAAAGAAATGTTTTAAAATTGAATTGTTAAATTGAAAAAATGGTTATTTATAAACTATCTTAAATATTTCATTAAAAAAATACCTGAACCCGGTTGTATCCACGTGCGAAACGATATCGCACACTTGCCTGTAGAGTATGCGGAACCAAGATTGGTAGTAGCAACTGTAGTGACGCAGTGGCTTCTTTTGCAGACAATATAAACTATTCGCCTGTATGTCTTTTTTTCAGAATTAGGCTAGTTAATATTTTAGGATTTTTTTTAAATCAAGCGAGTTTTCTGTTTTTTTTTTGTAAGTTTTTTTCTGTAAAAACTACTTTTTCCTCAAATCCGAAAAACATAGGGATAGAATGGACTTTCCTCTTTATTTTAGTTCAAGTAGGGTGTGGAGATGTTAAGAAATAGCCGAATGAGAAGTATAGCGCGAAAATCCCTACGTACTACCTACCCTTAAAGATGATCACTTTTCCGCATTTATTTTTAATTTAACTTGTAGTTAATCTATTAATATTTAACGAGGAATAACCATTTTACTAATATCAGTATTTTCCAAAAAAAAATCGAATACCTTTGAGATCAATTGATCAGTTTCCGTACAAAGCACAATTTGGTTCGTTAAAAGTTTAATTAAAAAACTTCCTGTATTTGCTATTATTTACACAGTTCATATTTACTGCCGAACAAACCACACGTACACATTCTGCAAGAGATTAAATAGAGCAAAACTTCGTACACAATGTAAATAACGGCTAACCGTGAAAAGGTAAAATAAAAATTTCGCTGAGGTGTTACTTTCTGTCTTTTTTAATTAGCGGCAAACTTTGTTTGGATTCCCTAATTACCAATTTGAATTTGAGGAAAATCTAATTTAATTACGATAATTACCAGTTTGTGCCTAAGGGAACAATTTAATCAAACATAATAATTTCATGTTCAACAAATTGGTCAGACTCCGGATTATTTAAAATGTTTTAGCTACATATAATAATAAACGCATTTCATTATAACAATTTATTGTGCAGCGAAGCTGTAACTCTCACAGTAGTGTACATTTCTGATAACATTATCTTACATAAACATACAACAGATGCTGTACAACGCTGTTAGCGTTTGTCGGTACAACCGCGGTAGTAGCTGCATTTCCCCAATAAAAACAGCACGAAAGCGATACTACAAAAAACACCACTACGCTCCTGTGGTTGTAATTCTTCGTTTTTTTTTTCTCTATAAGCTAGCATGTGAAATTGAATTATGAAAATGTATATTAGTTTGAATTTCAAATCAGCATCGAAACATGTTGAAAATAAATTTTATAACTTGTATTTGGAAGGTTTTTCACCAGTTATTAAAGGTATGTCCGGTAGCATCAAAATGCATAAATATATAAATGAAATATGTATATATTTAATTCTCAATGTTTGTCAGGTTATAGAAAACCATAGAATTTTTTTATTCTATGGTTTATAATACGAATATATTCCATAAATATGAGTGGAAAAAATTAAATAAAAAAACTCAGTTTTCTTAGGTTTGATATCATGCAAGAAAAACTTAAAAACTTTATAAAAGTATAGAAATTAACATAAAATTGAACATAACATTGAGATATCAATCATCGAGTTGCAAATTTAACAATTAAATAATAAATTAATAATATTTAAATGTTACGATTAGTAGATAGTGATAGAGGAAGCACCAAAATAATCAGGATTATATTATATAAAGTATTCATGAAAGAAAAAGAAAGATAGACATGCTAGGATACTAGTTTTATTTATTGAATAAGTTACATGCTAGGTTACAAATAGATTTATCAAGTTAAAATAGAATCTATAGGAGGGCGATTCTCATGCAAACATAACCTAAATTTTTATAAAAAGTCTTTAGTTTTTAAAAAGGATATGAGTTAATTGTATTATTTTACAATAAAACATGGTTTATGTAACTCAGGTTACAAGTTTAGGATAGTTTATCCACTCTTCTTGAATGTTTATCTTCATGTTAGATTTGAGATTGACGTTAGGTTAACGTAGAACAAAATTTTCGTTTCCCACAAAACTAAATCAGTTTATAATATTTATATATAATATTTCACTGGAAATAGTTAAAACAGATCATTGTCTTGATGCATACAAGGTTACAATTAACTTACGGATTCCTGTATTTGGTAGAAGTAATGTCATGTAAATGCAGATATTCGGTAGTATTGATGTTTATTGATCTTGGAAATTTTAATATTAATTTGATGATTTTCATCACTGTTTAGAGTCAATCACCTGGAGTACTGTATTCTGGATGAGAATAGTTGAAGTTTTATTCAGTTTATGTTTTTATTTATTTAAAACTTGCAGATGCATCTTTTGATTGCAAGAACGGTGAAGTCAAACCTATACTTTAAATTTTTTCGAGTATGTAATTATAATTTGTGTAAACTCCATATGATTGGGTTACCTTCTGTAACAATGTTAATATTCCATGTACAGAAATAGCTGGAAAGTTAAGTATTGCAAATGTAATTAAGTTTAACGAATTTTGGTGACAGCTAATCGTTTTTATTGATTTTCTCTGTAAGTGTTAAACTTAGACCATAAGTGTGTTATGTTATTTTGATTGCCTTTTCACCAACTATCTTTCCATCTAGTTAGAATTAAGATTAGTGTTAATTATGATTATATGTTTTTATTTGTTACGTCATGGTTTTTCAATGTTAAAATTCTTTGTACGATTTCATTGTTTTTTCATATGTTTTTCGCTAAATGTATAAAAGCACCCTCGAAAATGAAGAAATTCAGTCGATAAAAGCATGAGAGTGAACCCACGTCGACTCCGGAATTTCTGAAAATTAAAGTAGGGTTAGAGTTATTTTAATCCACGTGCTTTTCGTTTGTAAACAAACGTCAATTTTATTCAAGTTAATATTTACCTTGATGGTTTTGGAACAAAGAAGATTTGTTTTCAATTGTGAATAAACACTGGGAATTGTGATTGATTTATTTTATTTAAATCAAAGAAGATTTTTTATTTCCATTTCAACATTTTGTATGGATTTTCGACAACAGCTGAGGTTGGATCACGGCTAAGTGGAACCTAATGGGAGTTTGTTGTTACCAACTGTGCACAACAAAAATATTTGTAAACTGAATCTTACTACCACATGTATGGAATTATTATTACACTATATACAAAGTCGATCGAATTTAAGATTTTGTTCTCTGATCTTATATGTAATTTCAATAAATTTGTTATCATTGTATTTAGTTCTTCAAAGAACACATTTCTTTGTTTTTAAATTTCTTTGATATTAGTTTATTTAAATGGAACTTGTGGTGATACCGATGTCATATCATTCACAAATTAACAATTTATTTAAATAAATTAAAGAGAGCTCTTCTCGATTAATTTTGTGTTAGAATTTAATTTTTTTTAGTAATCTCATTTTGAATAAATAAAACCTGTTTTTATATATTTTTTAAATAGTTGTTTTTATTATTGATGTGGATGCAAGTATCCAATTTTATGTACAGAGTTAAAGATTATTTTTTGTCTACATTAAGGATTCCAGGTGTGGCTTGTAGTAAGTTTTTCTTTCCAAGTACATGAATTAATAAGATCAATTTTTATTTTTACCTTATGCTTAATCGAATTAAACTGAGTTAGCCTACTGGGAAGGAGAAAAGCTATTGGGTTGTTATTTTTAATTTTCATTAATGCTAGCCAAATTAAATTCAAAATATTCAAAGTTTAGTTCGCCCAACGTGGGGCATTTTAAATAAAATCATATTTATTATTTATTTATTGAATATAACATCTCAACATGTATATTCGTATTACTCAGAACACAAAGTTATAAAACGTTTTCAGAGATTTTTACACTTTCAACACACATTTTAAATTATTTTATATTATATTACATTGTAAACATTATCTACATTACACGATGTAACCACGCGAAGCAGAAGGAAGTTAGAAGTGACCTGAAGATGGTAAGTGTGATCTTGCCGAAACGTCGTCAACCATTGTCTGGTTCCTCTAGGAGCCGAATAGTGAATACCCCAATATTTTTACTTTTTCCCAATTGGCTAACTCAGGTTTAATTCGATAGAGCATGAAATAAATGAAATAATAAAATCTTATTGATTCTTATACCTGGAAGAAAAGAACTTACTACCAAGACACTTGGACCTCGGCAACTGGACAACAGCAAGCTAAACTCTATATGTGAAAAGAAAAAGAACTGGTTGCTTGTATAAACATCAAATAAACACATAGATAAATTGAAAACACAGTCTTTATTTCTATTAATGAAAATAAAAGAAAATCTAATTCAAAGAAAAATAAAAGGAAAATTATTTAGAACAGAAAAGTAAAGTAAAATAGGAAATTCTTTCCTGAGCTTGCTCAAATGTGTTAATTAGTCGTTCTTAACCTGACATAAGGCTATAACAGTTCTCCATTTGAGCAAACTGACATCAATCAATGTAGTAATCAAATGAAAATATTTACAAATGTTAAGATAAATCTAATTTATGATAATTAAATTTTAATAAAAAATTTAAATTGTTTTATTCGTAAGAATTTTATTATTTAAAAACTTTTAAAGTGAGAAAAATAAATTCTGAAATTATTCAGATTGTCTTTATAATTTTGTTATTGAAAGATTTAATCAAAACCTTTTATTTTGACCAACCTTGTATATAAAGTACGTCGAGATCCACTTCAATCTTATTTGAAATTGGTAGTACTGCTTTTAAATCTGTCAGATGATTTTATATTGTAAATACGTCGAATATCCAAATCAATATTGGAAATAAAATCCTTCTTGAATTTATTTTAATAAATAACTCGTTCACAATTCCATATATTTGTAGAATAACAAATAAATCTTCTTTAATTTAAAATATCCAGGTAAATATTCCTTATACTTCGTTGAATTTTCTTTTGTTGACATCCAAACATATGGTTAACACTTTGAACCGCACTTATTTTTCAGATTTTTGATCTCGAGTCGAACGTGGATTCTCCAAATGCGTTTTATTGACTGAATTTGTTAATTTTAGCTGGGCTTTATATATGATTTAGCAAAACAATTGAAGATTATGTCAAATTTTTAGAAACAACCGCATTACGAATTCTTTTCATGACGTCACATGACCGAAACAGCTGATTATAATTAGCACTAATCGTAAATCTAAACAGATAGGCTTGTAGCTGGCAAAATAACGATTAAAACGACATAAGACACTTATATTCTACAATTTACCATAACTGAGAAAATTAACAAAAACGATTGACAATGAAAAAATCTCATTAGAGCTTAATTATACACAAAACTCATTAAATCCAGCTTTATTCTTTACAAAATGAGTACATAATTACACTAGGTAACTGATACATATAGAATTTACATGAGAACATCCTTACAATAGAAGAAAAATATAAATAAAGATTCCTCTCTACGATTTGATAAATCTAACGATGCTTATACAAATTCCATCAGCAACATCAACTTAAATGAAGTTAAATTATAGTCAACTTGTCCAGCATACAGGCTTCCAAGTGTTTGAGTTCAAACAATGGGGAAAAATGTTATATAAGAATCAATATTTGGAAAAATCGAAGCATATCAGCAAAGCCGAAACCCTCATTGAAATAAATGCTCTTTACCTGACCTAATTTACATAATTTTAGTTAAATATGATCCCGAAACTGAATTAGTTGCAGCTGAAAACAGAAAAATTCTTCCTACGTTATCGATCGTTGAACTTAAATTTAATCAGAAAAATTAAATCTTCCAGACATATGGAAAAACCATCCTAATATGTGACTTGGGTTGCATAAAACATGTATTATCATGAAACAATCTAAATGATTAGTATCCTTTTTATAAATCAGACTTTTTATATATAAAAATTGAGGTTAGGTCTTCATAAATTTTATCCTTCTTTGATTTCTATTTTAGAAATTATTAAAGCTATCTGTGACCTAACATGTATCCTTTAGATTAAATAGACCTAACATCCTAGCATGTCTATCATTATTTTATTTTATTGCATGACATAATTATGTTTGTGTTAACGATCAAATCGTCCAATAAATTTTCAATGAGATGAATTCAAGACATCTCAATATCTTAACTTGAAAATATCTTTTTCAAAATGTATGTTAAATATTTATAAAATTTGAAGATTTAAATGTATTCTTTTTGCTTAAAATAAAACAAATAGTAAATATTTCTAATGATAATAAATTTTATGTTAAGTTTATTTGTATGTTGAATGTTTATAAATACATATATACGTTTAAATATTAATTTTCTAATATTATAAAAACATTTAATGTATATCTCTCACATTTTTATATCTACTATTAAATAGGTATGAAACCTAAAGATCTAACTATAAATTATCTGATGTAAAATAAAGATTTAATAAATATCTTTCATACTAAAACATATTTTATATTTAAAACACATTTCCCAAATATCTATTAAACATAGTATACTAGTAGAGATTCGTCAAACTTTTTAAACATTCGATGCACTACAAATACACACAATTAAACGCTAGAATTAATTCATTGACGTTTTCAACAATCATTTTCTGTAAGCAAATCGATTGGAAATTTCAAGGTTTCCTTTAAAACGCAAAACATTCTCATTTGAACATTCGAAAAAATATTGGCACTAACCTCGAATGACATTTCTACATCATGTGTGGATTACCAGAAGGATATTATGTATTCTACGGTTGTGTATATCAGGTTTTTAGTAGGAATGGATGTTGAAAAGTAAATTTACCTGTAAGCAAAAGACAGTATTAGAAAATACTAAAAATAGTAGGAAAAAAAAACGACAAAAAACAAAAAACTTTCGTGTGCACATTAATATAACGTTCATCTTTAAGTCATTTTTTGCCCTCAATAATTTCCTCATACATAAGAACGCAAAGTAACACCTTTCTAACGTTTTTTTAAATCAACGAAAGTGAAAAGTATGGGATTATGATTAGTATACAAAAATAATAGTGAGAGAAAATACTTTCATTCAACACTGCTGACCTTCATTGATGAATTATTAATCAGATCATTATTATAATAATTTAATATAGATGTTTGTTTTTGGTGTATGTATTGAAATAGATAAACAAACCGTGTTAAACCAGTCAATTTAAATGAATGAACTCACCTTTTTCACATTAACATTACAACAGTGTTTCTAAATATGAAGTTTGAATTTTTTAATGTTTCTTCAATTTGAATCATTTTTTGATTATTTAGTCATATGAATGTTTTAAATTAATTAATTAAAATTATTTCCAAGTAATACAACAAGAAGGTCTATTTGACAAAAGCGTGCGTAAAAAAATAATGAGGTGATTTATTAAATAAGAATAAAATCAAAAACCCACAATAAAACGAAAATGATAATTGAAAAATGAGGGTGTTAGTTTTTAATTCAATATATTACTACTTGATTCTTATTAATTATCGAATAATTGTAAAAACCCACGCATGCTATAATATGCAGGACTATGAATAAGCATGAATAAATATAATTCATGAATTAAGGAAATGAACTTAGTTTTTTAGTCAACTTTAATTATTTAAGTTCTATAGTTTAGAAAAGTAATCATTTATTTTTCTTTCCTGTTTTCATCTTTGTTTTGATGAGAAAATTTTTACTTTTTATTGGGCAATTTAAATTTGCAGAAAAATCAATCAATTTGTAATATAAAAAAGCATCGTTTCTTGAAATGCCTTGTGAATAAAAAAATCAATTCTTGCCAAGCCAGTTACAACAACATAATCAAAGGAAGTCTTAAAAGTTCCAATTATTTTTTACGATTCCAAACGGTGTTCTTGTGCAAAGTGTAAATTTCAGTAACGGTATGTCCGGGTAAAAAGCGTATATCATTAAAGATAGTATGTATAGAGGTATTCGATAAAACCTTGTACCTACAGCCAGCTTCATCGACATTCTTCCATAATAAAACCCAACGTTACCGAGTGCGTGCCCGAAGAGACGAGAAAGAAGTATCAGTTCACATAAACACCAAATAACGTACACACACTCGTACGTACATAGAGGTAGGATTTGTGTTATGTCGAGTCACTTATCTCGCTGTGGTATAGTTATAGTAGTATGACCTTTCCGTGAGAACCTGTTATGCAATCAACGAAACTCGAACCCGCCTCAATTTCGCATTTATGCTGTACATCTATCAAGTTTTTACTTTTTGTGTACGAGTGTATTATTTATTAAAGAATAAATGGGTTTGCTTCTTGTCTTGCTCAGATGCATCCCTTATTATTGCCACTATTATTATTAAACGCTTTATGAGCAAAACTACCTTAAAGCAATCGTTAACAGCGTTTTGCAGGAAATTTGTATTAAATGTATATTTTCTTCAGATGGGTTGATAATGACGAAGTAACTACTTCTAATCTGTATTTGTTTTTATGGTTGTAAACAACCTTTACAAAACCTTAAACTTTTACTTGTTTTTCGTTATTAATTGTTTTTTACGAAAACGATAATTATTTTGAATTTTAAGAAACCTATCATTTCAAGTAATATTTTAACAAACAACTTTCCTCAGTGTGAGCACGACTTATGTTCATTTTAGTTCCTGTATCAATTAATAACAACAATTATTAAATACGATTAAAGGGTACTGAGTACTGGATCTATTGAATTTTTAAACGCATAAGGTTAGCGATTTATTATGTATGCATAACTTCTTAATGTTCAGTTCGGTAGATTTTGTTTGCTGTATATTTTGGTATTATAGGCGTTTTATTGCAGACGATTTCATTGCAGTTCAACTTGCGTTAACAAGGAGTAGGCAAGATCTTCTTGAAAATAAAAGAAAATAAAACTGTTTAACTTCCATAAACGGATATGAACGCCGCTTGAGTGCATGGGCCTTCGTTTTCGAAAACAATTAAAATGGAACTTTATATGACGAATATAGTGTAATGTTGCATACTTTCAATAATTACTAGTTTGTTTGTTTGTTTTTGGGCGAGGAATCAGGATGGCGGAGCATCCTTCGTACCTCAAGGCACCGATTGCTATGATCATTTGGCCGACCCTGCTAGAATTTAGCCGAATCTGGGGGAATTCCACCCCCCAGTAGGGATCTTTATCGTGCCAAACATCGCATTAACATGGGCCCTATACTTTTACTTCCTATCCGAAAGAAGGCATGTTTTAAATTTTTCTCCTCTATGAAAATTTACCAGCTCGGCCGGGGATCGAACCTGCGATCTGATTATGAAGTAAACATGCAAACCACTAATCCACCGAGACTGGCATAATAATTTCTAGTAAATTTTATTTTGTTTATTAATCTGTAACTACATTTAAAAAAATACTGTACAATGCCTATCTCAGGTCGCCTTTATGATAATAAATAATTTTATAACTTTATTATTGATTATGCACTTTGTTTTCTCTTTTTCTTTCCCTTTTTCTCTTCCCTCAGAAAAGCACTAGCTATGCTGTTATTAACACTATTTATATTTGTCACAAACCTTGTATTTTTATTCACTTATGTGTTCCCTTGATCAGTCTGCTGTCTGGAAAATCACCATACAGGAATCTGGCTACTGCTTCTGGACTCTGGAACTCCTCTATTGAATTGGATGCTCACTCAAAGCTAAAGCGTTGAGGTAAATTGCACCTAATTAAATTACCTTTTTACGCTACTTCTTGAACAACGTTCAAGAATTAATTTTATTTATTTCTTCTTTTCCCGGGTCACGGTTTCTTCGGGTCTAGCAGGTATAGTTGAATGGAACTTCACGTTTACTGCTCTCTTGTCTACTGTTCAGTTTTTATCTCCTTATTTACATAACTACCCTCTTGGTAACACAACAGTATTTTAGATTGCAATTATTTTTCATATTTTACTGATGTTTATCTTTCAATTCAAAATAGCTCGTATTTGATCGTTAATTTGATATTATGATTATTGTCAACCATATAACTGCATTTTAAGACAGATGTTAATTTCTTAATAACCGTAGTCAAGGATATTTTGTATTCTTATATTATTGCCAATAAGATATGTAATGTTTTATAATTTTGCTAAGCTAATACATTCTCTTTCTTTCAGATGTAACTGCAAGAGAATCTATCAACTCAAAATAATTTTGCTAACCAAATTATTATTATGTACATGTACCAAATCAATAAAATCAACTCAAACTTGAATTGTTTTATAGTAAATTCTTTATAAATGTTCAATTAGCAATTATTAATGACAAACGCAAACAGTCAACATTTAACGTTTCTTTATTGGGTAACAATAAGAATTCATGATGGAAAATCATTTCAATACGTATTCTGCCATAAGCGAACAGCCGTCGTGAACCGATGGATTGCGCTTCCGCTCTTCGAACCATCGAGATCCTTTTTTAAATTCATTAATAATTTATACATTATAATGAATAATTTAGAATGTAGTTTTTAATAACAATTACGAAAGTTTTAATATCATAAGAATTGAAAAATATTTCTCCACACAAGGAGAAATGTTTATTTCAAATTACGTATTTTAATCTTATCTGCAATCACTCTTTCCACTAAATTGGCATCTTTGTGCAATTTCTTTTGTGAAATAGGTAGTAAAAACACAAGAAACAACACGTTATCAGGCTTTTATTTCTATTATTTTAATGACAGTTATGTGACAGTGACAAGATTTAAAATAAACTAAGAAATGTGATACCATTGAATTGATGTTTAAATAACCGAAGCAGCTTGTACTTTATATGCAGATACTCTGATTACTGGTAGACAAATTATTTTCATCTCGGAGGTGTCAATTGAAAAGCTTACTGATTTCAGATTTAAAAACGAATAATAATAAATAATTATTTCAAAAAATGTATAGGGCGCCAGCAAGTCATTCAGTAATTAAAATTGTGTTAGATTATATCCGCTCACAGTTTGGAAACTGTTAATGTCGATCATTTTTTAAATTAAATCAATATAAAAGAAAAAGATATTCTAAAAGCTTTTCAAAAAGTTTTGCGACAACGATTCACTAGGTCCGACAGAAGAATTCCTGAAGTCGACCCTCACTTGACTTTGTTCAAATTCAACCACTATTTAAACCTCAACAATACTTTGAAGAATTACAACTGAATTAGATTGGTAACTCTCGGACAGTACGCTAGAATTCGTTTAAAAACTATTTTTAGCTTCAAACCGAATTTTAACCAATTTTAAACAATGTTGCAAAATGAATTAAAAAATTTATATACGATAGGTACGATAAAGCTCAGCGGAATCCTTACTTAACTTGAATTAATTTGAACTTGACAAATTTCTAAACCCCAAAGTTTTACCATTCCCACAAAATTTCCTTGAAATGGGGTGCAGCTTTAACGCTGCCTCTGGCGGACACTGGTCGTGTTCTTCCTACCAACCACTCGATCTTTTCACATTCTGAATTTCACAAGAGGTTTGTATATTAGATTTTTTCTAAAGCATGAAAACGATAATAATAAATAAGTAAATTCGGGATATTGTAATATAGAGTCGCATTAAGTCGCATAGACAGCCATAATTGGAAGACATGAAGAAGAAGACATGTGAAGTGGAAATATGCTTTGGAATTAATTTTTACTGGGCCCACTAGATAATGGAGGCTCGCTCCTTCGTCGCTCGCCAAACAAACTTTCCAACTTTCCAGTAAAAATAAATTTACAAAGCTTGCCATAAATAACTATTATCATACTTATGTTCCGTTACTTTGCTCGTTAACCGCTGTCTGTATATCTGTCTGTGAATTAGCAATAATTACTATTACCAAGCTAGCAAAATAAAGTTGCGAAGTTCTCGATTTAGCTGTCCATTCTGAGAGATTTGATTAAAAATTATAACGCCATACTTTAGCATTCCTTAACAAGGGACTTAGGTATATTTATATCACAAACATTGTTACGCAATTTGCTCCCACACTCATAATTTCCCTGTCAAGACTGACACCCCCATGCAACTGTCTGAATTTCTGTCCGTCAAAAGGATTTCGCAATATTTTGTGGATGGACAAACCGATGGCAATAATTACTGCCTTAGTCAAGTAGAAACTTGACTTTTATAGCCGGTAACAATTCCCATATTCTATCACAGTTTGGGGGAGTGTAGATTTTAATTTTTTTATTGTATGTTGCAAGTAGGTCACTAATGGGTAGTGTTTTGAAAAGGTATGTAATCCACAGCTATCCATTATATTACGAATATCTTTTTGGATCTTGGCTGTGCTTTGTCTAAGGAGAGAACTCTCCTTAACGGCAGCGATACAACTACAACCATTCGTAATACATAATTGTTTCTCTGGAGATTAATTTTGAAAAATACATCTTTGTTGTGCTCATTGCAGATCTGACAATGGATATTTTAGTGCAGAAATTGCATGATAATGATCAACCCACACTTTTTAACCTATAGCATAGTTCTCTACCGTGAAGCTCCATATTAGTTCAAGTCTGATGGTGGTGGTTCTTCATTCTTTATGAGGAATAATTCTAAAATCAACTTTCTCGCCCTTTGTCGAGATGGTGGATAAAAGAAACACAAGAAAATGAACAGCGTTCTATCTATGAATTACTAGAGCTTATGTTCTGTACAATTCTTAAAAGTGGGACTACGTCCAGAGACACATCATTTCTTAGCTTAATTAAAGGCCCCTGGCTAGCGCAAACCCTTTACCCGCTATATTAAGCTTATAGAATCTATAGCAAAGGCGCAGTATAAACAGCTTTAACAAAATGTAACAAAGCTGAATTGCGGAAAACACGCGGGTTCGAAACAGTACTATTTTGCATCTTTCATCTCATTTATTCAATTCATATCAAAAATTAATTACATAATTAAATTACATAAATGAACGTTTATATCAAAGAAATTCGAATGAATTAATCTTTTAATTAACGCTATTTTGAATACGAAAAACTTCAGAATGAGAAAATTTAATAGCTGAAGGCTAATCAATCTCCATATTGTTAAATCAGTAAATTAACAAATCTTAAGGTTATACACCTTTTTCTCTGTATTCTCTTCTCTTAGAACTTCAATGTATATTGGGTGATCGAATACGGCAGGCAATTAATTGCTTGCCAAGACTGCAAACGTCGAACAAACAAAATGAATATCAGATCATAACAACACTGTAAATAAGATAAGAAGGTCGTATAAAAAACCCTTGCCAATCCTGTGAGGTTGATTCATCAAAATAACAAAATTCCAAAGTTGGCGAGATATATAAATTTACAGAATTAAAAATTAATGGACGCGTAATTGAGATAAAAATGCACCGATGTATCTGCTGTCATTATAGTTGACATGCAAAAAAGGAATTCACCCACACTATAATTTTAAATAAGCATATTTATGAAATTTCAAAGCATTACGTTAGATTGGTTGCATAACCTTACTTTTCAAAATAACAATTTTAAGTAATTCTTTACTAAAGTAAGATATGGTTGTTTATGATTAACATGCACACTAATACATTATAGTCATATAAAGGATATCTGAAAAGCTGATTTTTCTATATAATTTAGTTAGTTTTCCTTATCCATCAATTTAAATGTGCGATTTAACCTAAAACAGACAAGGTATATTTAATGGGGACGTATAAAAGTATTTACCATCTTACCTTATCAATTAATAGTTATAAACGTGTTTCATGTTAACGAGATTCCTCGGTTGCATAAGTTTCTTGCATTTCAAAATTTTTTCGAGTATCAATGTAAAACTGCTTTATTACCACAATCATTACCAATCATTTTTACAATCTTAAATGTAGCGGCTGCTCTTTATTAATGATACCGGATAAACAACATGTAACTATGTTTAGCCTTTGAGGCTTGCATTGAAATACTGTAATTGAGTTATTATTTGAATTTATTGTCTTCTAAAAACATGTAAATAACGTTATAAAGATCATATTCTTTAAATTTGTGAAGATAAGATGATGTGAAATCTATTTTTGGATAATTAAGCTAATAAAAGTTTTAAGGAGATAGGGATGTCATCGACATTCAGTTGCAAGGTTAATTTCCTATAAGTTTATCTAATTAGCTTAAATAATTAAGATTTATAAACAAAAGTAGATTTAAGAATATTTAGAAACGTCAACAGGCATTTATTTTCTACAAAAATCACATCAAATTCAATTGTTTCGACAAAGAGTTAAAAATCACGGCCATTTTTGTAACAAATTCTCTTCTAATTTCATCTTTCAAGAAGGGCACATTTTTGTAACAAATTCTCTTCTAATTTCATCTTTTAAAAAGGGCAGTGTTTAATTTATTCTTCGATGGAAATATATTACTAGAAAGAAAAACTTGACTGGACAATAAATAGATTTGGACGTTAATAAAAATTAATACACTATACATATATTGTGTAATTAAATGGATTTTGGATTCCAATTAGTAAAGCCCTGTATTTGGAAATATTTGAAACAATTCGTTGACACAGTTTATTAATTTTTTGTCAAGACTAATAAAAGCCGCCAAGCAAACACAAGGGAAGTTAATAAAAACAAAGTTGGCAATCCGCGGAGTCGATTATTTCAAAAGGAATTAAAATATAAACGTGAAGTATTAATAGTAGTTTTCTTTTTAGTAATTAAGAAATATGATGATACAAAAAGTAAAACTGAACTATTTTGGGATTAATTAAAAAAAATAATGATAGAATTAAGAAGATAAAATTTAGTAATCAGATTTTTTCATTGTTGCATTTAAATATTTCAAGATGAATTCATAATTAAGAAGTGTTTCTATGTATCTTTTTACTTCACATAAAAGAAAATCTACTTTTCTGCTATTTTCAATTTTTATATGGTTTTATTTATTGTGCTTTGGGATATCTTAATTAAAAATATAGTTGTGCTGTTATTATTTTAAAAATTAGTTTGTGTATGTGTTTTTCTATTAGTGTTCCTAAATATAAGAATTTAGTTATCCATTAAAGCGACCCGCCTGAGAGTCTCAATTTGTGGAGAGTTAGACTTTTCACAAACAATTTCAAAAAATTTAGAGGGAGCATTTATTCAATTACAGGTAAGCAAGTAAATGGTTCAGCATTGAAAAATTATAAATAAATACAAGATTTTATATCACTACGTTACTTGGTTGATTCTTCGCCGGTGAAATTGTGATTCGCCTAAAACTCGATTCTTTGCAGGAAATAATTCTGTTATTCCCCAATACGAAGGTAATTTCATAATTTCATAAATAAACATAAATAAAAATTTTAATCTGTTCAGTGAGGTGGAACAATTTGCATAAAAAATATTGTTATTACTATCATTTTGCTTTTGCTATAGAGGCGAGAAACAAAACCTTGCACCTGGCTGGCTAGTTCCCTTGGCCAGCCTCTTACCTTAATAATGTAATCATTCCATAAAAATAGCTGCACTGCGATTAACTAAGGAGAGACCAGGCAACTGGAATCCAGGTATCTCATGTGCAGAAATTACACTCTCTCATATGTGTAATGCTAATACAATAGTTGGGCTGTATATTACTATATATTGACATTCAAGGTTCGTACCCACATTATTATTATATTAATTAAGTGAATTTAATTTTTAAAGGTCAAAGAACCGGCGGTGTTCGCTAGTAAGATTATAATTAGTTTTATTCGTCAGTTTTTGGGGTTTCGGCGTTGTGTTCCACTTCAATTTGTTTCAACCAAGATCACAATGTTCGATTTCTTTCATTTCTAATAGTTAATGATATTATATTTAATTTATGTAAAATATTTCATATACTAAACACCTCTAATTCAGCATTTTCGTCCTTCACCTTCCATCAAAATACAATTTTATAGTACATAATCACCTTTTTAAATTATGGTATTTAGAAAAGAATTTTTAAGAACGTCTTCCTAATGTAAAAATCAATAAATTACTTAAAAGATTAAAACCAAGCCGTAACCTCAATACCTCCATTCACTAAAAGGTAACATCCATATCCATCAGTCGAATTAATAGCGCTGCCATTAAAAAAAATTCTAATAAGTAATAACAGCGCTTTCAGGCGAAGAAAACGAGATTCGAACAATTTCTTAAGAAATAAAATATGTGCCAGATCTCGTTTTCACATCGGCTTTACATAACGCGTAGTCATTAGCCTGGAAGGTTTCTCTGCATATGGCCCCCATTGATAACTATATCTGACATAATATTAACTTATCGGTTTGAGGGAGGAACTCCCTATTTTACCCCAGTAGAATCGTGTTCGACGACGATAATGCTTTTAGGAAGAAATGCGGAGGTGAACAGGCGCCGGTTTATTTTCTTAAGATGAAAATAATGAGGGTTGCATTAGGATGGAATTGATTTTAAGGATATCCAATAAAGATATTTTTGATGCATGGCTGTGATTTCAGAAGACAGAAGTAATAATTTTCATCTAACTTTCATCATATCATGTACAGGGTGACTTTTCATTATGGGCCTCTACACAGTAAAAAATGCAGTGGTGGTGAAAAACATATTTGGTGTGGTGAAATATCTGAGTGTAAATTTCTACACTCATGTGAATGAAATTAACAACTAAAATTAACACGCAGCACCAGGTTTCTTATGAGTGTTATCTTAAGTTAAAAAATGGGTAAAAATAATGTTTTTGGTGTACAAAAATCATTTGAATTTAGTAAAGATACTCTCGTTAGTGTAAGAGTCATCTTTAAAAAAATGTATTTCACTATTCTAGCATGTTGACAACATTAAAGAGTGTTAATAAGATCCAACAAAACCGATTTAACCCTCGCGAGTGTCATTCACCGAACATCACCTCCAACGCGAATAATCACGATTGGACGTGAGCACTTTTATTTACTGTTTGTGTTTGAATGTAGTTGGTTCTCTTTGAAAGTGACAACAATGATTTTTAAGATTCAACTAGCCAATAAAAGTAAATATGCTAAAATAGAAGAGGATGCATCTTTCTACGATCTTGTGCAATTAAGTAAGTAAGATTTTAAAACTATAATTTCCACTCCTGGTTGTGTCTATTCAGCTTTTTCTTATGTAAAAGTTTTAGCTGCCATGTTGATCCATTGTAATTTAAGTCATCAATATGCATAAATAAAAATAATTATTTTTACGTGAATTGTGGATAAATAATAGATAAAATTATTTTCAGATTTTTGGTTTGCAAAGCACCATTTAAATGTAAAACCGTTTCTGGTTCATATATGTAATGAAATTATACTGCCATAATTCAATTGTTGCCGCGCTCTCAGCAGGATCGTCGGTATAGTAGGTCGGTATACTTGGACGCCGAACTCAGCTTAAAAACATGACGCACATGTGTTCAAATGAAATAAAATGTTTTCATAAAATTCACGTGCGATTATTAAGAACTGACATTGTGATTAGTGACATTAAAATGTCGTTTCTATAATTACAGGTAAGGTTTGTAATGTAAATTAGAATGTGTCAATAACAAATTTAATAAAACTTTAATTACAGAAACTCTGGTGGTCATGATGGTGATGGCGGGTCATTTACCCTAATCATACAAAGGAGCTCATAGGTAATTGTTGATTTCCTAGTAGTAAAGATTCACTTTTTTATTATTTTAATATTATCAGCCGTACTTATAGAAAGATTTACACGCATGTAACATTAATAAACATGTGTTACACGCGTGTAATTTATCTATAAGTACGGCTAAAATAATATAATATACAAATTATAACATTTTGTCTATAAGGTATTCGATAATATTTAAATATTGTACCTATTATATTGTACATATCTTTATTTATTAATTCTGTATTTATAATTTAACCATTCATCTTTTTTAGGCCATAATTTTCTTTTAATTGGATTTACTTTTCTTTCTATGAGAAACACTAGATATGCTTTATATACACTTGTTTCTATTTCCATAAACCTTATTCTGTGATCCACTTTATTTTCTTTTGTAGCTGCATGCTGCTTGGTGTTATGCCCTGCTGCTGTGGTACTCCCAAAACCGTTCTCTGGGCTGGATAGCTGTCAATACTGAAACGGTGAGATCAATTTTCTTTTTATTTATTTACCTTTCTTAAATAGCATTTCTTGATTATTATTCAAGAAACATTATTGCTAACTTCTTCTTCACTTGTTGCTGGTTTCTTGAAAACAACCGTATGTAGGATACTAATTAATATTTTACGTTCTTCTCCTGTAGTTCTTTTTTAATTATTTTGACCAATAAACTATACACTATTAACCCAGGATAACTTCTTAAACTTTTATTTATTATTTTCTTTATAGCTTGACCTTGATCATTATTTCAGTCATTTGATTATTGTCTATAAAGCAATTGTATTATGTACCTACTAACTATATATGGTCGTCAAGACTATTTTTATATTGGTGTTAATAATGTGGGTAATGTTTTATAAACCTTTGTAACTAATACATTTTCTTTTTCAGATTTAACTGGAAGTGAAGATCCTGTAGACCCAAAATTGGTTTCCTGATCAAATTTTGTTACTATATACATGTATCCAATAAATAAATTAACTCAAACTTGAATAGTTTTAACAATAAATCCTTTTAAAAATTTAATTCATAATTACAAAGGATAAACACAGTCAACTTTGAACTTTTTTACATTGGGTAACAAAATTAAGAATTCATGATTTTCAAATAATGAAGGAAAATCATCACAATATGTATTTACATTGGATTATTTAGATTTAGAATGTATTTATATTTTGCATTTTGTTTTAAAATAAAACTAATATTTGTGTGCACTATTTTTTTACCTTTTTCTGTTTTATCCTAAATTACAAAAAAATATCTGAACCAAAAAATAGAAGTATATAATTACACGAACAAAATAGTTATTTACACTCCAATAAATGATTGTAACCACTATAGTTGGTTCCTTTTCCATTAAAAAAATGTTCCTTACCATTATAAGCAATAATTTTTACACTAAAAGAATGGGAAATTAACACTCAGTTCGTGCATACTTTACACTCAACAAATGTTTTCTCAACAATATGGTTGTCATTTTTACACTCAGTGTCCATGACTTTAACCTGCATTGAAGGTTAAAGTTGTTGTATATTTTACCACTTTTAAGACCAATGTTATTTACACTCATCAGTGTGGATAAATAGGAACCACTCTGGGTGTTATTTGAGTGTAAGATTTAACACTCCATTTTTTACTGTGTACGTTATCTGGGAAACTATAAGTTTTGTGAAAAGAATATTTATATAAAAGTTATTTCTATTAAGATATTCTACAATTTTTTAGTATGTAGTACCATATTTCTTGCATGGTGATATAAGGGTCATGAAATAAAGTTCATATATTTTAAATAGAACACCCTGTATATTTTCGAATAGCGCTCTTAAAGACAATTAAACTGGTGTCCCATTTAGAAAAATTCAGATCTATGATAATAATCAATGTTTAAATTTCGATATGAGACACATAAATGATAAAATAAATAAAATTAGATTTTCTTGGTGTAAATAAGGCTCAAACTGTAATTAGCAACTTTGCTAGCTCAATTTGAATATCGATCGTTTACTGAGATAATAGTCGAGCGTCCGAAACAGTGGTCGCAGACACATGTTCCTTGCATAATTATAGCTGTCTTCAAGAGCGCTATTCAAAAATGAAAAAGTATACAGAGTGTTCTATTTAAAAAAATAAACTTTATTCCATCACCTTGAATATACAAAAACATATGACATTACTAGTAAATTGTAGATTATTTTAATAGAAACAACTTTTATATAAAAGTTTTTTCACAAAAGTTAGTAGTTTCCAACGTAAGGTATAGATTCATAATAAACGGGCCACCCTCTACACTAAAATATATTTTTTTATATTAACATTCGTAAGAAAGGCAGGGTTTAGGCGTATTTACCCAGATGAAGGTGAATTGCGAGTCGCTTTCGTACGGGTTACCAACATGAAGTAAACGCAGACACATATTTTCTAATTTCGCATTTTAATAAAGCTGTAAAGTCGACGGGTTCGTTTTTGTTCCGAGCAACAAGAGAAAAATGTACTACCCCCCTGCCGTCATCTTCAGCGAAATAGAATCAGTTTTCTACGGGTTTCATGCAAAGTGATGAAGGTGCTTTCTCCTTGTTTGGCCATAGGTATGGGAATGAGATGGGAGAAGGTGATTCATTTAAAATTCAAAACAAACAAATAGCTTCTCGTAAAAAGGTATTAAGTGTGCAAGAGTGAACGTGTACAAGAGAGTTGCGCGCGAGAAGTAATTAAAATTTTAGCTTTTAAAAATTAAAAACTACATTTTAATGGTTATTAACTTTATTCGCTGTTTTTTAATTGAGATTAACAAAATAGCGTGGCACGTTCAAACCAACCTCTAGTGGATTTCCGCAGCAATGAATATTAAATTTCATAAAATTTTATGATACGAATTTTAAAATATATCGAACTGTTTTAATCTCAATGTAAACGCTGCTTACATTAATTCCCGTTTATTATGTAAAACTAAACTCCAAGAAATTAGAAGAAAAAAGATTAGTAATAAAACAATGAAACTTCAAATTTTCTAATTTTCAGTTAGAAAAACATAATAAAGATTGTATTGTTTGACAAGCGACTCTTTAAATCTATGGGAAATATATATTTTTAATTTAAGTTTGGTTCTTTAATAAAAGTAATAAAAGTAGAACTGACAAGCTTAATTAGCACTTAATACCTAAAATATATTTGAAACCTATATTTCTTTTTTCCTTATTAACAACGAATAAGCAAGGTTTGATTGAAAGAAAATTTAGAAAAAACATGGTGGACTCGATTCTTTTATTTGGCATAGATTAATATGAAAGCCGATTGAGTGCATGGGCCTTCGTTTTCGAAAACAAACTTTTTTTCTTAAATGATGGCACTCGTACGTATGACAAATTTATTATCGAGTCGCCATCGTGGTTCGAAAGATTGCGTTTCTGGTTTTCAGTTGGCGAGGCTAGGTTCGAATCTAACCACCAGACTATTTAATTAACAATTTATGAAATATAATAAATAATTATGAATATCAAATACGAAAGTTAAACATCCTAACATCATTTGCTACACAAGAAGTAATATTTATTTGGAATTGATTTTTCTAAAATGACTTTTAATCACTATTTATAGTTGCAAATTGTTGAAATCTAGAGTATAAGCATGAAAGACGTAAAACATTATTAGACAGTTATTTAAAAGACAGTCGTAGAAAAAAAAACTTAATTTTTCCATCTTGAGAATTTTCATATTTAATATTAAAGGTTACATATAAATAATTAATTATATTTTATAAATTAGTAAAATACATATAATAGGAAATAATAATAGAATAATAAAACAAGTCGGTAGAATAGATTTGTAGTGTAACCTGTCAGCACTAGGTATTCAAGAAACAAAGTGTTTTCAAAAACGAAGGTCCATGCACTCGAGCGGCATTCATATTCATCTATGACAAAAAAAAGGAATCGAAACCGCCATGACCCTTGCAAGCAATCTTCACCTACTCTATGTCAGAGATTAAAGCAAATGTTCCAGTTAGTGACAACGAAAGTTTTCTCATTATATTAAATACTAGCTTATCATCAGTTCGATATGATTAAAAATAATATAGAAAACATTGATACTTCACCAAAAAAAAATCATTTTTTATAATTGAACTTTTTAAATAAATTATTGGTTAAATTATAACTTCTCATCAACACTGACATTTAGATTTTACAGATTTGTTAGAAGTGACACGTGATAGCTCTTGACAAAGATAAATCACCGAAATATTTACGATATTTTGTGTCCAAACAGTGACACGTTCTATACAAAGTAAGAATTAATATAATAAAATAATTTTTTTATATTTATATTAAATATTTATAATATTCGAATAAAAATCCGTGTAATGTTATAAACGTACATAAGTTATTTAAATAGATATTAAAATTTAACATACTTCATTCTACTTTTTATTAAAAATGTATCAACTAAATGTTTCTATATGCTATCATTGTTATTGCATATTAAGTGGACGATGTGGTTTTTTTAAGCTAATTTTATAATGTTTTGTAAGCTGTCACTAATTCAAGCAAGCACATATCCATGCACCGATTAATAACAGTAGATATTTACAATCTCCGCTTAGCTTTAAGTAATTTTACGTATATCATAACAATAATTGACGATATGTTAGATTAATTTTGCATTGCTGTTACACAAACTATGCTTACAATACGGAAAAATAAATGCAGTTTAGTAATGTGTAGTAAAACGATGTGAGAAGCCGACTGCCACCTTTAACTGATAGTTGTGGGGATGACCTGACAGCCACGCAAAGAATAAAACCTATCGAAAGGAAGAATCAATCCACAGCTAAGTATTACAAGTATCGAGTCCGAAGTAGTGAAAGATGGGTTTGTAAAATGCATACATGATCACGAGTTTGTTTACAAACCTTTTTCGAGCGATAGGGACCTTTTTATTTACCCTAAATTGCTTGACACGGATCACTATCCTGGAATTAAGATAGCGAAATCATGTGAAAAAAATCTCAACATCTCGCTGAAATGCAAACCGACATCAAGTATCCAGGTGAAGATTTGGAATCTACTCAAGTCCAATTGAATTCACATGAGGAAGTCGTTCCGGTCCTGCATAAACTATAAAAATGCTGTTCAAGAAAAAAAAATGGCAAAGCTTAATATCCCGGGCATAGGTTTGTACGTGTCAAGACTGTCCATCCATCGTTTATAAAATGCACCTAGTAGGAAAGGAACTTTGCACTTGAGATCGAAACTAGTGAATTCTAGATCGACGTAATCACGTGTCTATATTATTTATTAGACTTTCAAGTCATCTGATTCCAGACTTAACATGCAATGGTGCCTATGCGTCGTTTTGTACTCGCGATTGTCCGGCTAAATCGCGGTATTGCCAAAGGTGTTTATCGGTTCATAATAGAACAGTTCTTAGAATTTCAGTTCAAAACACTGTGAAATATTCTTCGTATATTTGAATGGATCTCGTCGAAAGCTTTAAAACGATACCACGTTCAGTCGTGTTACGGTCATCACGGTTGCCGGGATAGACTGAGTCAAACTCGGCTACACGCCCAAAAATATTGCATCACTATCCCGGTACACAGGGAACGAGTAGCCCGCACGGTCTATTGCGCAATAGGCGAATTGGACTCGGTTTACTAATATGCTAGCACAGTTAATGTTCAGCACGTATTTTTAACGATATAAGAATTGCAGGTTTTCGACACATGCAGATTGTGGTAACCGTAACTGTAAAACCGATATGAAAGAGTCTATACTGCAGAATAGAATATAAGAACTTGTCCAAGATCGTCAGTTATCGGAATTAATGCGGTTTCGTCGATTGTTTACATCGTGTATAATGTATATAATGCAAGTAAAAAGATCAATATATTTCAGCTCTTTATTAGATGCATCAAGAGAAACAAATAACTACTGAAGATATGGACTAGAATAACGCAAGGGTTCGTCAGATTCTGTATGGATGATCAATAATCGCCTATTCGAGAATAACTGGGGGATAGATAGCTACGCCTGCCATCTTAGACAGCAAGAGCAATTAATACAGCAGAAAGCATACAAGAAACGAGAAGACGCAAATAGAGCAAACATCAGCAAACAGTAGGAAAGCATGTAATTTATGGTAGATATAACCCTCTTTCACTACTTCGAACTCGATATTTATGATACTCAGTTGTGGATCCGTGTTCACAGGCTGCTTTGGAAAAGTTCTTCCTCCCTTGCTTTGTAACAATTAATACGTTCTCAAATTCTCTTGGAATTATTGGTGTGTTTTGGTCGTAATAGCTTTTGTCATCTTGTCATCTACTCAACCTGCTTGATCTAGCTATGTATTTTTCAATGTCAAACACAAGTTTCCAACTGTATACTTCGGATATAGAAATTTGAATGGCCCCGCTTTAGAACGATCCGACTCGATTTTTCGAATAATCCGGAGAGCTTCAGAAAGTATATGCAAAAACCTTTATTGAATAGATAGGTAGCTTTTGGGGTTCAAGTAGTCCGGCTATTACCCAAAATCCCGTTCAAAGTTTCAAAATAAAAATTTTGACTTTTTTATAGAAAAACAATAAACAATATAACTGGTTTCAATAAACATTGAAAAGGAACACACCACTGGAGTCCGTAACTCATCCCATGTGAATACTGTTGCTAACCAGTTTTGCAAATCTTTAGCTACCCTATGACAAGTCCCATGCCAAGCACGGCTGATAACAATTTTCTGATTGTACTAGAAAATTACTTAGGCAAATCTTGTTAAGAAAATTTTATCGCTAAATCAAAAGAAAATTCGCATTCCAGTGATGCCGAATTTAGCTAAAGTTGCCAATAAAACAAAGTTGGTCTTGGAAAGAAAATTAAAAAACACTGCATTCAGTATATGCAAACAGATTTTCTTGTTTACATATATAAAATTTTGTTTCGCTATCTTAAACCGTTTCCGGTTATATGCAGGGTGTATTATAGCTCCCGCGCCAGACTTGACCAGTGCATTTCTGCTGGCATTTGATACAAAAAATCTTAATAATAAAGTTTTTTGATTAGAAAAAGTCAACATTTTTAGTAATTTTGACCGACGTTTTTAGTTAAGTACATATAAAATTATAAACGCATTTATGTGATACCATCAATAACTGTAAGAGTGTCAGCGTGCCAAGCTTTGATGAATGAGAACCAGACAAAAGTAATTTGTTTATGCTACATAATACTAAGAATGCAGACTTGAACTTGAAATAAATTCAAGGTCTAACTAACAGCTTTAAAATAAATCAGATTTTTAAAAAGAACATTTGATTTCCTAATAGGACAAGGTAATTAGATTAAAGGGGATTTTATTAAAGTAGGCAGCTTTGAAATTAATTTAAAAAACATGAAAACCTTTCGGCTTTATATGAAGATTATCTTACAAAGTCTAATATCCGCGATGCGATGCTGGGATCGCCCGGTCGATGATACCTTGTTTTGACTACATTAATTAAATATTTTAGTAATGAGAACTCCAGATTGAATGTACGGCGAATTTTACGTCGTTTATGTAATTGTTTACAATGACTTGACCTAGACCAATATCCTTTTTCTAATTATCGCCGCTATGGGAATTATCATCTGACTGACTGACCTCATAAAATAGTGTTGTAAAATGGATCAGATTGCAAAATCAGCCACGTAAACATAAACTATAAAACGTCTTGTTTGAAGAACATAACAAACCCTACTGTATGTGTTAAAAAACTTTATACCCTTATGCCCTTTTTTATTTGCAATTTTTCTTCGAAATCTACGCTTCAGAGAAACAATGCTGTAGAAATTTTTTGTTTGGCTTGTCGATGTCAACTACTTGCCCCGCTTGATGTGCTTCTTATAATACACCCTGTATTCAACACTTCCCACACGTATTTTATAATTTTAACCTATTAATATTATGTAAATATCAGGTTAGTTAGGTAATGATAACTTACATACATGAGTAGATTTGATCATTCTATCTTAAACTTTTAGTTAATAGTATTTTTTTCCGTTTGTGAAGCTCTCTGAAATATTAATTGCAGTTAAGTTAACGCTAAATATTTGTGCCTATAGTAAAAATTGGGATTTTCGTTAGTTTATAATTATAATTCCTTTTTTATTTAATGCCTTCACTACGGGGAACCAATATCTAAAGTCATATGTCCCCTGTGTCTAACATGCAACACAATCGCATACACCCACACTTTAGAAAAATCCTGTCGCCTTAGTATTTGAACCCACGACCTTCGGAATACGAGTAGTTCTCTCACACCATTCGTCTACCGTTGGGCCAATAATTGCACTTGTTCAATTATATCTATTCAAGATAATTATTATTTAACCAAAATAACAATCAATATTAACCACATCAACATTCTTATAGTAAGGGACTCACTCCAATTAATGTACCTATTTATGAAAGTAATTACTGCAGTGCACCTACTAAACATTTCGCAATTGCACCTGACCATATGACCTTGAAATATAAATTTAGAAAATTTAATAAACACTATGTATTGTTTTACTGACTGACAATATGAAACAATCGGAATGTTTGTTACAGTATTGTATAATAGTTAAAGTAATGAATAACCTACCGGTGTATGTATATGCATTTCAAATATGTAGTGCACAATGATCTCTTAAAATAATGATACCACAATAGTGTTTCTTTAATTCTACTTTTATTATTTATTGCCATTTATCACTTGAATGATTTTAATTGTATAATTAATATATGCATACATACTTTATTATTTATTATTATTTATGCGTACCATTTCGAATGTCATCAAGAAGGTTATCAATTTTCAAACTACGCTGAAATCCTTGCAGTAAATTGCAAGTAAGATATTTATATGATTTGACTAATGGTAGGAGATAGTCAATAAAACAATTATAATATTTTGATAAAAAAGAAACCACCTCCATGTTACTTTGTTTGAACTAGATATTTCTAATATTGTATTTAAATAATTTATCTAGTAAAAACTCAATTTCGATTAGAAAAATATCATTTTAATTATAATATTTTGATTATTTTAAAAAGTAATTAATGTTGACAAAGAATTTTGCATTAAAATAAAATAGTAAAGAGTAAGTCATTTATAATTACCTACTATAACGTCTTGCCTAAGTATCTTGAATAAAATATTATATGTACCTTTTTAAAAAGCCTACATACTACACACTAAAAGTTTTAAAAACGAAAACTGTTCATATAATCTCTTCAAGAAGACACCATAGCATTAAATATATTACTGCTCGCAACTAGCGAAAGTGTGTAAGAAGGATCCTACAAATATTCCATCAGGAACAACTTTTATGTCTTATTTCAGGAATCTTCGAGCAAAATTCCCACTAACCCCAATCTCTCAACAGAAGCTCGTACTAAACTTGGAAATATCTTTGTTGCTCTACTTCCATGTCAGCAGGTTAAATTTTATTTCAAACCATAATTGAATAACAAAATGACAAAATTCAAAACCCAAAGAAATCTTGAAATAAATAAATGCAATTAGTAAATAAGCTCCACACGTTTATTTTAATCTACCTAACAATTGTTTCAACAGTTAAGCTGTCATATGAGAATTGTTTTATTTATTTATTTCCTGATTATGGAGTCTAAGCAAGTCAGGATAGAAAACAACACCAATCAAAAACATTACTAAAAGCGCAACGCGACAGCATACATTTAAAATGGCAGACAGAAGAGTAGTGCATTCCAAATTACATTACAGTAACCTCTCTGGAACTTGTCCAGCTACGTTTCGGTTACGTTTATAATAAATATGAAATTAAGCTTATTTTTAAATTTATTTATGACCCTATTTGACAAATAAATAAGTATAGTTACCCGTGTGATAAAAAATTAATAGCCTGCGAAAAAGCTTTTTAGGTTGAGAATAAATATGTTTTATTCTAAGAATCCAAAAATCCATCTTAAGTAAAGACAAAAAATATTGAACTTAGATGCGAAACTGTTCATTTGTAATTGGTCCCCGTGACATCAGCAAAATGTTCTAGAACTTTCTAAAATCTCTCATTCTTCGTTCAATCCATGCTAAGAAGTTTTTTTCTTCTCTTGAGAAATTCAGAACGTAAAATCCATTTTGCTAGATTGTTTAAAATTTGTTTAAAGTTGCGTGCTGCCTGAAGGTTATTAATCTAATTCAGTGGTGAGCCTTTATTTAAAATATTTTTTAATTTTAAATGGTGGTTAAATTTAAACAACATCGAGTTAAGAGCAGATTCCCAGCGATTTTGCTAGCGCATCAATAAACTTATCAATCCAATTAAGTTGTGGTTGTTAAATTCGAAGTTTAAAATCTGTTAAATTTAAACAATCAAGTTAAATGCAGAATCTGATGCATTAATTAACCAAGCATTCCTGTGGGGTGTGGGTGGAAATAAATTCCATTCGGTGGAGAAATTTAAGAAAAGCCTTTATTTTATCCAATTTTTATTCTAGTTTGGGTAACAAAAACCTGCAAGAAAATTTCAACGGGTCCAGAGGCTTGTGGTTTTGGTTGCCGCAGCGGTTTTAAAATAATTATCAAAAAGCGTTTTAGGTAAACGGACACAGTTTTGTCCGCATTCACATTCTTATTGCTTATTATAATGCAATTAAAACTGTTCCACTGCAACGAGATAATATTGTTTACAAATCTTTGGTTACAATATGTTTATTTTTGAATTGTGTCAACAAGAGATAAAATTTAATAAAGTGTTCATAATAATAACATTTAATTATTTATTCAAATTATTATTATTATTACATATTGGCGATTGAACTGTTATATCAATTTAAGTTATTATGTATTGTTATGGTATAACATATTTGAGTAATGCAGAAATGCATCTATGCAGGATGTGTTGCCTATCTGACAGGCGACTGAATTTTTAATTTAAAAATAGATTTAACTTATTTAAATTTGGTTCAATTTATGAAGGATACACACAACACTGTTAGATGGGAAGGAATAAATTTTAATCAGATTCTTCACTTGAATTTCACAAAATCAATTTCATGGTGGACGATCCTATGTTGTTGGTTGATAGTCTTACATTTACATATTTTGAAGCCATTTTAAGGCCTGTTTTCACCTGGAAATTATTAAAGGCATAGGTAAGAAGATATACACAAGTATTTATTACTTTATTTACAGTTTGTATTATTAATTTCAAGAAAATGTTCTATTTCTTTGACGATTCATGATTTTCCATAGTAAATAAATGTTTATTAATGTTATTTGAATTTTTAACTAATGTTTTATTGCAATGTTGTTAAGTAAGTTTTGGGGTGCTTTTGACACTAAAAGGTTGAAATTGAGGCCTTTGAAATCCCAGAATTGTAACGTTTCAGCATGGTTTGCTAGAATTTTAAAATTTAGTTTATATTTATAATATTGGTATCAAAATGTATGTAATTTTTGTTTGATAGGATCTTAGGATTAATTTTGTGATAAGAAAAGGATGTAGCAAATGTTTTTATTTGAATTTTTGTGAAGTAATGATTGTGAGGAAATTCAAGATGATTGTTACTGAATCCTGGAGTTAACTTTGCATCAGAACATTAATGTTGGGTATTGTTAGAAAGTAGAAATTCTCCTCTTTCGTTTTATAACATTTGTTTAAACAATTAGTTTAATTTATTATTAACAATGTGGTTATGAACATTTTAGTGTAAAACACTCTTTTGTTTTCTAGTAACTTACTAAATTAATCTAGTTCCTAACTAGGAAAATCAGTAGCGATTAGCAATTATTTTCCAATTATTATAAAAACAGCAAAATTTGGTTAATTTTTCTTGAAATTTCATACAGATCATGTCAGGTTGTACGTTATTTTGATAAAATTTCGAGGTTATGTTGGTGAATTTTACGTCACTTAACTGTCAACAAAGTTAGGTTATGACAAATGTCATCTTGTTTTTATAAGTTCTTAATAATTTAATTAATAATAATTATAATGAACAATCAAAGTGAAATAAAACAAAAAGTGGAATGTTAATTTGATGTACAGACTCATCTCATATATTGAAGGAATTTTTTTGAATTTTATTTTGAATGGAACGAATTAAAGGAAGATAATGGAATCTTGTTGCAAATAACCGAATTATTTTATGTAGTCACGTCATGGAAGATACATGTTTCCCTTTAATAATTATAATTACCTTCATAATTCACAAATAAACTCAATTTGAAGGATGATATGCGCACATCCTGTCAGCAGATAAGCAGGTAATTTTACCAACTATAACAGGAATCTGCTAACATTCAAGGTAGGGTGATTATTTTTTTTTGTGTAGCGCCAAATAATTTTAAAATTTCAAATAATTTTTAATTTTTTATTTTTTTAATAGTAATTTAAGATTGTTGGATCAATTAAATAAAAATTAAAAGCGAAAGAGAATTAGAATGTCCCTTAATTCTTATTTTGTTAAATCTATTTGACACCAAGTTAATGATTGTTTTCGTTTCTCTCCAATGAATTTTAAATTTTTATTACTTTTGTGTGTTCATGAATAAAATTATCCATTTAAATGTTTAAAAAGAAATTTATTTGTGTATTTATTTGTGTCTGGTCCATTAACAACGTTTTACAGATATAATTTAAATAGCTTCCTAATTAATTAGCGACCCGCCTGATTTCGTCTCATGCATCTGTGGAAGTTGTTTTCCAGTTTAGAAATTGTAGCCGGAGAATTTTTTTTATGATGAAGGTAAGTAATATTTAGTTGTGTATATTTTCAGACTGTTTTACCATGGTTTTGTATTTGTGTTTATGAATATCAATAATAATAAGTTTATTTTGGAATTGTTAGAGGGTTTATTATTCCCAACAATAAATATTAATCTAGCCCCATCAAAATATCATATCAGTATATTTGTATATATTTTTTACGGTAAATAATACGACAATTCTTATTAATACTGTACATACGAAAACAGCTATTTTTAGCTAAGAAGAAACATTTCCTTATAATTCAATCTTATTTAAATATTTATTCTTCTTTTCTGCTGATTCTCATGATAAATTTCGTTATGTATGCAGGCAAAACGCTAAAGAAGCTTATCTGGAATACAAATCGAATTTCATGTTTCCTATATTCGACCTACATTAGTTGGGAATATTTAGAATTTAAAAATATTTCTATAGATAGACTTAAAAGGCATTAAAAGTAATAGGTCTTTAAATTTTGAAGATAAACATAGAGTGAATACCACTTAAACTATTTTAATATTTACAACCTAGGCTTAATATTTACAACTAGGATAATGGATAAACTATGTACTATTTAAAGCGCTAAAATAGCATTATCTGGTAACCGCAATGTAATACTACACTGGCTGAGTAGAAGCAAGAAATTTATTATTTAGAGATTTTCTCTGGAAAAACTCTAAAGTGTTAAATCACTGCTAATATAGTACGCAGAAGTAAATAAAGATGGTCTTTTATTAAGTTGTCTTGATTTCTAACGCTGAAACTTCGGAAAAGAGTAAAAGCGCGCAATGTCCTGGAGAATAAAACTAAGTTCAAGTTGAACAGCTCAAATGATAGAATTCATTATAAATAGTTAATTGTGTTGAAAACTACAAGTAATTTTTTCTTCACTAAACTGTATTTGTTTTCAAACAAAACAATTAAATTTTAAGAGGAGTTTCTACCACTTCGTCTTTTATTGATTATCCAAAGTGACAAACACAGAACTGGTAATTTATTATGGACTTTTGTAATTTAAAAAAGGTTAAAATGAAACCGGGAGGCAAATAAAGTTGGATATTTAGTGAATTTTTATGTTTGTGCCAACAAAAGTATAATTTTTCCTCATTTACAATTCTAACCTCAGCATTAGCAATTCATAAATCTGATTTCCATTAACACAGAAATAAATTCCCAGTTACTCCCGAACTGATACTGTACAGAGAATATCCGGCACTTTAACAAAAACACAGCACCGGCAAAATAATAATAGAAATTTCGAATTCGATGCCCTACGGTGGTCAAGTCGTGCGTGACAAAAGTGTAATAATGCAAAAGCACATAGAAAACTGACCTCGAAGGTCAACACGCTCGCCCATTGAACTTGTGCCAAAGGTCCCAACCTATCAAATCCTAACAATACCGGTAACCGATTAATCACCGAATCTAATCGGTAACCAGATGCTTTCTTGTGAGGTAACATCCAACAGATTTCGAACAAAAGGCTTAGATACAATAAATTCTATTTTACTTGAAAAATGCAAGTGGAGGTCATTGACTGAGTGTCCAAATTAAAACTTGGTCGTTACGTTTATAATATACGCCGGCATGTTAAACCCATCTGATGGGTAAAAATGTTGATCATAAGGTAATTAGCCGGCGGACGGAATTGAAACTTAGTGAACTTTTCAGGTTTTATTATAATGTGGTTGCATGAATAATTACATGGGAAGGTTCAATTTAGAAAATCAATGGGTAGTATAATATGATTGTTGACTAATGAGGCTTTTTACTTCTTCCCAGTCCGAAAACAAAGGGGAAAATTAATTTGCTTGTAAATAATCAGAGAAGAATAAGCATCCGATATGTTCACAAGTAGTAATATAATTTCTAAAATAAAATATAGAAATTATCTAAAGAGAACTCACTCTGATTAGATTATTATTAACTAAATTTATTTAATGAGATAACTATATTAATTAAGCTAAATGGGCTATATCGCACTCATGGTAAAACTTTTCTTGTCTTCAGTTGTTAATTTTACACTAATTTCCAGAGAGAAATCTACGTTCCGTCAAGAAAAACATAACCAGGAATGCAATACAGCCTAATTAACTCACCAATTAGCGCATTAATATAATTATTATTTCTAACCTCTTTCGATTGAAAAATTTAAACTATATTAATTATATTATGCTGTATTTTGTTGTTCTGGAAAACCTCAAATCTTCTGCAATCAAACATCGAATTTTCAATGAACCAATAAATGTTTTAAAACTGTAATTTAAGCAATTGGGTGTTCGTCGTATTTGACTGCTTCTTCTGTTGTCTCAATTTCAAACATTATAATTAATTACCGCATGAGGGTTTCCAACAAAATGTTTTCTTTGTTGAATGCGGACGACTTGATTGGTTTGGGGTCATCCCATCCACATGGAATGGGTTGTTGATTTTCTTCGGAATTTTGGAGCAGTAAGTAACTATAGGGACTCAAGTGATCAAAATCGGTATTATTTAATTTGCATTTTTCATAGTTTCGTTTGTCTAAGTGTCATCATCAGGGAAAATGACTACTCATCATTTTTTTTTTGAAGATCAGCAGCTAGATTATTATATATTGCGGTGTATTTAACTAATAAAAATTGCGTCACGTTCGGGGCAAACATAAAATATATCCACCGTTCCAAATATAAACATAAATTATATACGATGGATTAAAATGAGAATACACCACAGATATTTTTCTTTATTCCACTCAGCTAGCTCAGGTTTACTCAGTAAAGCATAAATTATTTGAATTACGAGATTCTTATTAATTCTTATGCCTGGAAAGGAAGAAAAACTTATGTTGTAAACACTAAAGCTCCTGCAAGCTGGACAACCACTGCTAAACTCTGAATTCAAAAGAAAAGAAAACTGGATGCTTGTATTTGCATCAATGGGGAACTTTAACAAAAAAATATATTAGCTTTAGAAAACAATTCAAAATTAACAAATGTTTGGACAAAGCAATTGTAATCAAAATTTTAAAGAGTTCTGTATATATTTTAAGACATCATTTGTTTAATCGTTAAGTTTGGTTTGAGTTATGTTAATTGTTAATGTTAATTATAAATGTTGTAGTTAAGTTATACTTAAGATATTTCTATATGATTGTGTAAATATTATTATTACTGTGTCATAATGGCAAACTAATTATTTAGTCAGTCGTTTAATAAAAACTTTATATACACTTATGTAAATTTGAAAAAACACATAAACTTTATTTTAAGAACAAAATAATAATTCGAATGGAAAGTCAGTGTAAAAAAAATGTTATTCAAACTAATACAATTAATAATTGAGAAATAAATTCTCAGGCTTGCTTAAACGTTATTAATAGTTGTAATGGCCTGACATAGGGCCAATACGGTCATTCGTTTGAACAGACCAACACAAATCAAAATTTTTTATAAATAAAACTGTTTCTCAAATAAAAATAAATTTTAATTAAAAGAAATTTAGTTGTTTTATTTAATTGAAAGCAAATAAATTCTCAAAAGAACCTAGTAAACTAAACCAAATAAGTTTATACTATTAAGGATGAACTTTATAAGTTACTTATTATTAATGAGAAACTAACTTTAACAAAACTATTTATTATGACCAACCTGGTATGTTATAAAATAGTTTCCTTTGATATAATAATCCTTTAGTGGTAACACTGCTGTCATACGCATCAGCAGATTTTCTGTTTTTAAAATATCGATGTCAAAAATAAATTCTACCAGGATTTATTTAAACAATCACGTTCACTTTAAATAGTTGTGGCACAATAATTAAATCTTCTTTCAGCTTTGAAAAATGTTCAGGTAACACTTTAGTTTCATTCAAACTTTATTCATACATTACATTTACGTCAAACACATACGGTTGAAATGTCTAACCTCAAATTAATTACAGATATTTTATCCGGAGTCGGGCATAGGGTTTTGCCTTGAACGTTTTGTCGACTCATTTTGTTACAATTTGCTCCAGCTTATATACTTTATGCCACAACAAAAACCGGCGATGACATTTTTTCAAGACAAAAGCACCTCAAGTAAGCTTGATGACGTCACTAAACCCGCACATCTGTTCTTGATCATCACTAATCTTAATTCTATGATTACAGGATTGTAGCCCTTAAAACAAGCATCAAGAAAGTATCATACATCCATTGTCCAAAAATGTATCGTAACGAAGGTATAAGAGAAAAGCGATTGACAATATACAAATCTCGTTACGACCTAAATACATATAAATTCAACAAATCAAGGTTCATCCATTACAAACTAGTTACATGAATACATAATAAAAGTAATACAAATAAGTTCTCCATAGGAGCATCTTTACAATTGACTACAAACATAAATATTTTTACAGTACGAACTACAATGAATAAACCAATTAATGCATTTGCAAGTTCCAGCTTAAATATTGATTCAAAATTAATCAATTTATGATCAAAATGTCCAGCATACAGTACTCCAAGCACTTACATCAAAACAATGGTGAGGAAAAACAGGACAAGAGTCTATAAGAGTCACAATGTAACAAAACGACACGATTTAAACCTTCAGTAATTAAATGGTCAGAAATTTTTTAACCAAATTCAAAAATTAATTGTATTATATAAGTCATAACAAGATTGACCTAATTAATCTATTTTCAGTTAATTAACAACGTGAAACTGAGCTGGTCTCCTGGAATATAGAAGAATTTACCTAACGTTGAACATCGTAAACTGTAAATTTGAATAAGGAAATTACTTCTTCCTTGCAAGTGGGGAAACCGTCCCAATGTGTAACTTAGGTTGCATAAACATATTTATGATCAAGCAATCTAACTAATTGATATCCTTTTTAAAAATATGAAACCTATTTATTATGCATAAGAAATCTAGGTTATGTTTGCATGAAATTTTTATTCTTAATTTTTAATTCAAATATTAATGAACCTAACTGTGGTCCTATTATTTTATGCCTATGACATAGCATGTCTCTCTTTTAATTTAAGTTTACTATATGCAATGTTTGTTTTGACGTTCCCGTTCTATCGTTAATAAAATTTTCAATAAGGTGATTTGATATCACCGTAATATCATCATCCATATTTTTTTCGGGTAAAATATATTGAGTAGAGAGTAAGATCGTCTATTTAATGTAAACGTTTGAATATTTATTTTACAGTTTTTTACTCTTTGTCACTTGGAAGCTTTGTGATAATAATTTGTAAGAATAAAAAGAAAATAAAATAATTTGATTGTATTTATTAGTTTTAAGCAACAGTTTCTGCTATACAAATTTCAAATGTTTTAACTATGTTTACGTTACGTAAAGATTTATTCGATTTATTTTTACATAAATCTAACAACAAAATATTGCGGTGATATCAAATCACCTTATTGAAAATTTTATTAATGACAGAACGGAAACGTTAAAACAAACATTTTATATATCAGATTTAAATCAAAAGAGAGACATATTATGTTATAGGCATAATTAATATAAAGGCTGTACATAGGACCACAGTTAGGTTCATTATTTGAATTAAAAATTAAGAATAAAATTTCACGCAAAACCTAGATTTCTTATGCATAATAAATCGATCACATTTTTAGAAAAAGGATATCAATTAATTAGATTGCTTGATCATAATCATGTCATCAGTAATTTCCTTATTCAAATTTTACAGACTACGATGTTTAACGTTAGGTAAATTTTTCTATATTCCAAGAGACCAGCTCAGTTTCACGGTGTTAATTAACTGAAAATAAATTAATTAAATCTCATTATGACTTATATAATACAATTAATTTTTGAATTTGGTTAAAAAATTTCTAATCACTTTAATTACTGAAGGTTTAAATCCTGTCGTTTCATATCATTGTGACTCTTATCCTATTTTCCTCACCATTGTTTTGATGTAAGTGCTTGGAGTATTGTATGCTGGGCATTTTGATCATAAATTGATTAATTTTGAATTAATATCTAAGCTGGAACTTGCATATGCATTAATTGGTATATTCATTGTAGTTCGCATTGTAAAAATTTATGTTTGTAGTAAATTGTAAAGATGCTCCTATAGAGAATTTATTTGTATTACTTGAATTGTGTATTTCTGTAATTAGTTTGTAAAGGATGAACCTTGATTTATTGAATTTCATATGTATTTAGATCGTAACGAGATTTGTACATTGTCAATCGTTTTTCTTTAATACCTTCGTTACGATACGTTTTTGGACATGGGATGTATTATACTTTTTTGATCCTTGTTTTAAGGGCTACAATTCTGTAATCATAGAATTAGGATTAGTGATATTTAATAACAGCTGTGCGGGATTAGTGACGTCGCCAAGCTTACTTGATGTGCCTTTGTTTTGAAAAAATGTCATCGCTGGCTTTTGTTCTGGCATAAACTATATAAGCTGGAGCAAATTGTAACAAAATCAGTCGACAAAACGTACAAGGCAAAACCTATGCCCGACTCCGGAAAATATCTGTAATTAATTTGAGGTTAGATACTTCAACCATATGTTTTTGACGTAAATGTCATGTATAAATAACGTTTGAATTTAATTAAAGTGTTACCTAAACATTTTTAAAAAAAGTTGAAAGAAGATTTAATTATTGTGCAACAATTATATAAAGTGAACGTGATTGTTTAAATAAATTCTGGTTGAATTTATTTCTTTGACATCAATCTACGTATTGATGTTTTGAACACAGGAAGTCAGCTGATGCATATGACAGCAGTGTTACCAATAAAGGATTAATATTTAAAAAGGGAAATTGTTTTATAACATACCAGGTTGGTCAAAATAAATGGTTTTCGTTAATCTTCTTAATAATAAGTAACTTATAAAGTTCATCCATAATAATAATAAATTTATTTGGTTTAGTTTACTAGGTTCTTTTGATAACTTATTTGATTTCAATTAAATAAAACAACTAAATTTCTTTGAATTAAAATTTATTTTTTTTATTTGATAAAAAGTTTTATTTATGTACAAATTTTGATTTGTGTTGGTCTGTTCAAACGAATGACCGTATTGGCCCTATGTCAGGCCATTACAACTATTAATAACATTTGAGCAAGCCTGAGAATTTATTTCTCAATTATTAATTGTATTAACTTGAATAACATTTTTTTACATTGACTTTCCATTTGAATTTTTATTTCGTTCTTTAAATAAAGTTTGTGTTTTTAAATTTACATATGTGTTTAATTGATGCTAATAAAAGCATCCAGTTTTCTTTTCTTTTGAATTCAGAGTTTAGCAGTGGTTGTCCAGCTTGCAGGAGCTTTAGTGTTTACAACATAAGTTTTTCTTCCTTTCCAGGCATAAAAGTAAATAAGAGTCTCGTAATTCAAATAATTTATGCTTTAATGAGTAAACCTGAGCTAGCTGAGTGAAACAAAGAAAAATATCTGTGGTGTATTCTCATTTCTATCCACCGTATATAATTTATGTTTATATTTGGAACGGTGGACATATTTCATTTTATTTTTACAGATCATCGCATATATTTTATGCTTGCCCCGATCGTGACGCAATTTTTATTAGTTAAATACACCGCAATATAAACAACAGAAATATATATCTACAGGGTGGCCGGTATTATTATACCTTATCTCGAAAATTCGAAAGTTTTGTAAAAACGATTTCTATATGAAAGTTGTTTCTATTAAATAAAATACTTAATTTATAATCTTTTAGTAACGCCGGATTTTCTGATTGCATATATGTTGACGTTTTTATATAGATGACATATATATTTTTTAAATAGCACATCCTGTATATTATTACATTTTTGAATAACGATCTTGAAGTATAACTATATACGTACACAGGTCTGTGACCCACCGTTTTGGACTTCTTGGCTGTGATCTTCAATAAACAGTCAAATATTTAAATCGAGCTAGTAAAGTTACTGATCAACTTCTACAGCCCTGATTTGCCCCAAAAAATTATAATTTTATCTATTTTGTGATTTAGGAGTTCAATTTTAAAATTCAGAAAAAATATGAAATTAGAATTTTGGGGCACAAAAATGGGAAGCTACCGTTTCGGAGAAACGACTCCCAAGAAATGAACTAGTTAGTAAGTAGATTTTAAGGGGAATCCTCGAAAGTTTTCGTTGGAAATGCTCTGGAACAATGTGACGTAATTATCCCTCATTGGATTAGGAAACTCCCGCCATTTGTTTTATCGGTTCATTTAAAAATTTGCCCCTCCCAAAACCACACGATCGCCGAAATATTTTCAAAGTTTGAAGTGAAGTCTGCAATAGACCATAGAAGAGGCTCCGCGCCCCGGGGATATTTTTAACGAGGTCGTTACAAAAAATGTATACCATTATTGATAAAAAATGTATTAAGTTCGGAATTAGTAAAGTTGATAATTTATTCCGTATTATCGTTTTCGTCTCACTTTATATTAGTGTTACTTTGTACCGATTTAGTTATTTGGAAATAAGTCCATACTAGGATTATTTCGTAAAGTTTAGTTAGCTTGACAAAGAAGATAATATCGTCTTGTCGTACCGAAAAATTAAGTATAATTTTGTATTATCGATTAATGATTTGTTAAGCAGCATTCAAGTAAATAGTGTTAAAATGCCGTTACCGTTCCGTTTGGAAGTACTGTACGGAAGCTATTGCAATTAATCATGTTAATGAATCTCGTTAAGACAATATAATTCAGAAGATTTGTTCCCGTTTTGGTTCTTAGGTCAACAGTTTGATAGTGAAAATTTATGTGTTATGGTCATTTTTTGTTTCTTGTTTTCGTTTTGAGCCTTCTGTTTGTGCTAGAAATTTATGAAAATGAAGGAGATTTGTATTGGAATTACGTTCTTGTTAATGTAAGTTTAGTTATGTTTAATTTAATAGTTGGTTTGGGATCCCGAAATCTTTTTAGAATATGATGAATTATTATTGTATTATTGTGAAAGAGGAACACTTTTCTAACATGTCTCATTTGTGTATTGCATTTTCAAATTTTTTACCTTATTCAATATACAGATTTCAAATTAAATTATCGTATGATATAGTTTGGCTCAACAAATTGCTGATGTTTTTGTCAATTAAAATTCAGTAGTGTCGATTGATATGTGTTTGATTAAATTAACGTTAATTTTAAATGAGGAATCTTTCCAAATTGAGATTCTTAGATTCTGTTAACATCAATTTGGTGGCGCTCAAAATGTTTTTTTATTTTTTTTATTTGTTCCTGATTCCATTAATTAATTAGAAACTTTTGGGGTTAACGCCCACACCTGTATTCAAATTTGCATAATAGAGATCTCAACAGCCGGTGCATTTGTGAGTTGTACAGTAAGTATTGAATTTTTTGTGTTGAAATAACTTCGTTTCAATGTCGCCCATCGCGGCGGGGCTTTGTTTTTATGACGTTTCAATGGCGCCCAACGTGGGGCTTTGTTTTTGTGTTGTTATAAATGACGTCTGATCGTGAAGCATTTTTTTATGTTAAAATAAGTTCGTTTCAAGTATATTGCGACCAACTTATTTCCTGATTTCAGTTTGTCTATGATCTGCTTGTAATATTAAGTTTGCTTGCACGCTATATAGTCGTGCTGTACAACATCTGGAATAAGTTGCACAAAATTATCTCAGAAAGTTTGCTTGTCTTCACTTACAGTTTGTAGCGAGACGCAGTCAATGTGCTCCCAACGTTTTAGGTGCATACTTGGACAACATTTTATCATAAGTACTACGAAACTGACTTTTTTTTGCTACTCGCGATTTCCCTTTAGAACTTGTCAACGACCCCATCATTAGGAACTACTGTACCAGTACATACGTTATATGCTTTGCTGAATTTTATTTTTAAGTCCTTTGGTGCAAAACCGGTTGTTTTATAAGATCAATTATTGGGTTTTCCATTACATAGATTATAAGGAGTAGGCAAGGTTTGCCTGTTCATAGCGGGTTCGACTTCTTATTTTCGTGCCATAAATGGATACGAAAGCTATTTTAGTGACGCCTACTAATGGTGCTTTATGTAAAAAAATCTATTCTGCTAGTAGCGGCCATCCACAGCTGTCCGATGAATCGCGCTTTCGCTCTTCATCTTGTGGGTTTGGATTCGAATCTAACATCGAGCTTTTTAAAACTAGTTACCAATTTGTACAATATAATAAATAATTTATAATACAGTTTTTAATATAAAATACAAAAGTTTTAATCTATATAGTTTATAATAAGTTTTATTCTGAAATATCCAAAAGAAAGCAAATCTACGAAGTTGCTAGCCGATATAATACTAACCGATAAAAATACACATGTTATTTATAACAGAAATCTGAAACGAGCTGTAAAACTAGAAGTAAAGTTAACAAAGATTCAATAGTACGCTTTAAACAATCTCCATGCCTCAAAGCCTGTATTAATAATAATAATAATTGCTACCATCTACTATTACCTGGTGAACCAGGCCCCAGAAGCTACGCAGCTTGTGCGGATGGGAGAAGCCCATCGCGCGGCTGCAGCCGACTTAGAGATGGTATAGCACAAATCCTACATTTCTGTTACAGCTAAGGAAAACTGCAGAAAATCTTAATCAGATCTGCCGGGACCGAGACTCGATACCGGTCCACTAGCGTGAGAGACCAGCACGTTAGACGCTAGACTATCTATTTATCTTAATACTGGCTTGCGTGCTCAGACAAAAACGAATTTGAGAAGTCTTTTCAAGCTTACGCATAACACTTTAAAGGGTGTTTTGGAAGATGTGTCCTTTCCGTTAAAGGGCAATAGGTAAACATGTGTAGAATAACATCTTACTAACAATTTACTGAAATGTCCCTTTGAAATGACAACCCCCTTATAAAAATAATAGGCACGCCAAAGTAGTAGATAAAAATGTATGAAGATTATGCCTATTAAATAGTACATACTTTTAAAGGTCATCGACAAAATAACAATAAACCCAAGCAGGTAGCCGGATAAATAAATTCTTCGAAAATTGTATCCAAAACAAAATAGTAAGTACGTGCATTTAAAACGTTTTAGCTAATTGATAACAAACATTCTCATTCTGACCATCTGTAAATAACTGTTAATGACTCAGATCTTTGAAATTTGTAATCTGCAGTTTGTCGTCAACTTTCTTTGTGTTAAGGTGGCGGTAAACTTGAGTTTCGATTACGTATTAATACACGTTTTAGAATAAAGTAATAACTTGAGTGAGGTAATGTTAAGTGTTTGTTAGTGCTATGTAGTTTAATTAATTGTAGTTTGTTACTGTTTAAATTATGGCAGAATCAAACACGCTTGCTGAATGAACGGAACATATTATTTTATACAGCGAATATCATCGCAATGCTGCTGCCACCGCCAGAGCTTCCCCAATTGCCGACATCCAAATTCACGCTATTGGAACGCAAACAGGAAAATCCCCAGTTTGCACAAAATGTACTGTGCTGGGGGTTTTTAATTCACACAACAGCCACATTTGGGCTGACGAGAAACCTCATGCTGTCAGAAGACATTTCCAGGCGTTTCGCGGTAAATGTGTGGGCGGGAATTTATCAGAACCGTTTAATAGAACCTTTTATTCTGCTCCAACGATTAACTGGTGACTGGTACCTATACTTTCTGGACAAGGAAGTGTTCGACGAACTCCCACTATTCACCACCGCCACACTTCGCTCGCCAGGTACGGGAGTTTTTGAGTAACGAATACCCTAAACGGTGGATAGGACGTAAAGGACCCATCCTCAGTCCTACGAGATCACCGGGCTGGACTCCCCTCGATTTTTGTATTTGGGGATATTTTAAAACGTTAGTGTACAGAACAGAAGTAAAAGCCGAGGAAGAACTACGCGTACGCATTGAAATCACCGCAGAATAAATTCTGCAAATGCCGATATGTTTGCTAGTATAACCTTGCGTGTACAGACAAACGGCAATTTATTTTAACACATGTTATAAAGATTGCATCTAAACGGTCAGCTTTACTCATTTCGTTAAAATGGCATTCGTAAAATAAACAGGCAATGAAATTTGCATCACAATTAGGTCAATGAACGTATGTTACATTTTATTTACCGGCCTTAATAAATGATCAAGTCATCAAGGTAGTGAGTCACCCGACAACCACTGCTGAAATCCAATTCTGTTGTTTCTGTAAATTGATACGTACGTAGCGGAGGTCAGTTATTAATTTAATTTAAGAGTGCAGATGTGAGATCATTGTTTGCTTTATCAGTAATTCATGGTTAAAATCTTAAAAACAATCCATAGTCGACTCGTGTCTTGCAAAAAGTACGGAAAAATCAGAAACAAATTTTTAATTTTTAATTTTTATTTTAGGAGTTTTGGGATCTCTATATGGTCACCTTTCACCCTCTTAATGCATTGCATATTTCTCCGGAACACCCTGTATTCGGAATGGAGAATTTAAGGAACCATAGTAATATCAATCTCATAACTAAATGGCAAAAGCGACTATATAGTACCATGGTAAAACTTAACTTTGGGTTTGGATTTTAATGTGCCATCGAAAAAAAGCAAATACCAATACATATATCTATCTGAGAACGATAGATACTTACTTATTGCACATTTGCCATAGTAACGTTGTTGCTAGGTAATAATTATAAAAATAATTGGCGTTGTTCATTGCGAGATGTATTGCTATTCGCTATTTTTCATTTGCTCACACATGGAAGTTTAAACCCAAGGCGAAGTTTTATCAACACTGTATAAGATTTCCATTTTATTTATATGAAATGCATATATAAATGTTCCAACGTTCTCTATATCGATACCGACTCTCTGATCTATGAGATAACGAATGGAGGTTCAAGTAAACGATAATATAGGAAATCCAATGGAAATTATCATTTTCCTACTAAATTTGTACCCTTGCAAATGTAAGTAGAAATTTTGGTATCAATCGAAAGAAGAATTCATTTTACATCAAAAACATATTAAACTTTATGAAGAAAACCAAAAACTATAGAAAAATACTTAAAAAGCTTATTGATTTATTTCTTTTAGTAATAAGCTATACAGAAAAGCTAGAAGCTGCATGCTGATTGGCCTAGCGGTTAACGCATCAGATTCGTAATCAGAAATCGCGGGTTCAAGCCCCATCCTCGTATACTTTTTTTTTTATTGTATTTCTTACTAATTACTGTTTATTAGCTTTCTGCCCTTTTTTCCCGTAGCAAAAATATCTAATAATTAAAAAACTACTAATAATTGTAATAATATTCTAAAAATAGTAATTAGTTAGAAATACAATTTAAAAAAAAGTATACGAGGATGGCGCTTGAACCCGCGGTTTCTGATTACGAATCTGATGCGTTAACCGCTAGACCAATTAGCGTACAGCTTCTAACTTTTCTTTATAGCTGATTACCAAAAGCAATAAATCAATAGCCTTTGAAGTATTTTTCTAAATAATTTTTGGTTTTCTTCATAAAGTTTAATATGTTTTTGAGATAAAATGAACTTCAGGGTCATCATGCGACTCAGAGACTCTCATAGCTTACTCGAATTATTGACAGTCGCTCTTTATAATAAATGTTTTGCATTCTATCGTATTTCTAAATTTATAATAACTATATAACTTCGTTAGAAGAATAAATTATTACGTGTAAAAACCACTTTTCAGCTCTTTTACTGGAATGCGATCTCATATACCTTAAGGTTCCGAAACTAATTGCTATCAAATTGTTTCAAAAGTGGTTAGTAGCAATCAACTAATAGAAGACGCCGAATATTTCGAAAGCGATAGTTGCAATGGAATATAAACGAGCTAAAAGTGAAGAAGATAATAAGAGACCATTACCAAAATCAGACTTCGAGAAACTTCACACTGTTCTTGCAATTTTTCATGTTTGATATTAAAAGTTGTTTATAAATGGTTTATTTTATTTTATAAACTATTAAATAAATAAAAAAAATTCCGAGGTTAGTTTCGAACCTGCTGAGGCTGAAATAGAGAGGGAGCGGTTATTATCGATCTCACACAATTCTTTTCGAAAACGAAGCCCCATGCACTCAAACGACTTTCATAAGGAATCGAACCCGCTATGAATAGGTTGATTTCCTTTCAATCAAACCTTGTCTACTCCATGTTAATCCTGATAATCAAGTTCTATTTTCATGTATTTTTATTAGTTTCATCAATAAATTGTGTTTGATGATTAAGTCCTTGATTAAATCACTGTAGATTATTCCGATCTTAACTTCATTTTTGTTGTTGCCTCATGCAAAAATAAGCTTTTGGAAATGTTTGCACTTCCTTAGAAAATGTTTGCAAAACTAGAGTATATACATCCATGCTGAATTCTGTCCAAATCTTGTTTAGATCCACTTTATTCGCAAAAAAATTTTCCGAACCTATTTAAAATTCCTTACACAACTTCTTTCCCTACAAAAAGTGTACCATTCATTTTTTTACTTTTCGTGACTGTATTAATTTGCAGAGTAACACAAAACTAAAAAATTATGTTTTAGAGAACGAAAAGAATGTCAGAAGCTAGCTATAAGATTTAAAAAGCCAAGTAGATAAAAGAATTCCTCGAAAAGGAAGCATAATGTCAAAATAATTTTCTTTTCACAGAATTCCCGAACACTTGACACGTGAGCTACCCTTTTAGAAAAATGAAAAAAAATCCCAAAAGTATCATTAACATTTTCCTTGTTCTCCGTGTCCTTTTATGATAATAATAACCAAAGGATGCGTTCGTGTAGGCGAGAATTGCACACTCGTGGTTATACACCTCAAAATTGGTTGCCTCGACAACCCTTCGCTCGGCAAAACAAAGAAATAATCACCCCTGGGCTTGTTGAAATATAGGTGTCAGATGTAACGTCGTGTCGTCTAGAAACGACGACGCACATCGAGCGGGCTGAAACGTCTGGGTGTGAGATATTCGAGGCGTTCGCACAGCCCCAGGACAATTTCAGAACACGCACTAATTGGACCAGTAAAAATTGATGTCGTAATCCAGGAGATGTTATTATCCTTAAGAAGGTTCATTCGTCAGGATAGAAACGGTATTGTACACCTGATCCTCTTCTCTTCTTATGCAATGGATTAGGTTTTTCTATAAAAGATGATCAAAGAGTGTTTCTGGATTATTTATTTTGGTTCTTACGCAGGCGTAAATGGGAAGGGATTGTAGCAGTGTTAATATGGGTTGAGGATAATGGAAAAGGATAATATATCAAGCAAGATGATACAAAGCTAAATTATTGCGGGTTGGAAGTTAAACGGGTTGTCGACGTTTGCAGAGATGGACCCATTCATCCGTATTTCATTCTGTTCTAGTATTTCGTAATTGACAACGGTATAAAGAAGGTATGAATGTTGCATTTCAACCATTTAGTGCTCTTTCTTGCAAAAACGAAAATGCCTAGACAGACCTATGAGGATCAAAAGAAATGTCGTAAGCGCATACCACTTCGATCGTAAACGATATCATTTACATATTCCAAGGAGAAATGCAAACAGAAGCAAATATCATTTCATATTCTTACAACCTTATACAAAAGTGGACTTGAAGGCTTCTTGAGTGCAGGAAATATTACCTCTTCATCCTTCTAACAGAAAATTAGGTAATATGAGAAGCATTTCAGTTTTCCCTGTTCCAGATCAACAACACACACAATGTGTACGTATATAAAAAGTATTACGACTCTTCTCGAGTACAAATTGACATTTTCATATCATTTAATATACTCATAAGAGGTATGGATGTAAGGGTATCATATAAAAAGGGTTTTTTAGAATCACAGCAATACGCAAGGTATTCATTCCGTTCCCTTAGGGAGTGATAAGCCTAAATGTTAGCACCATAAGCTAGGCTTACTCCGCCCTCAGGGTTCCGGGGTTTTACACAAACTAACAACTTCCTCCCTCTAAACGACATTTCTTATTGGCTTTCAAATGGCTCTTTTACGCACCTTACTAATAATGCTATTTGTAGTAGCAACATGTTCTAGTATAATTAGACAAGGATCATTTACTTTAGGAACATTTTTTATATGAGCCTTTTCCTTTCCTTTTATGTCTGGAAGAATTCCGAAAAAGGAAATCTCAACCAAAATAAAAACTTCGTATCCTCAGAATAATCAAATCTGAAATGCTTCTTTATTGGGATACGGTACTTATAAAGCGCAGGAAAATCTGAAGAGGGAAAACGTGATGACGTAAAATTCAATATTGTTTGTTTATTAAGAAAAACAACCTAAGTAGGTAGCTAATTTTTCTTTTTTTTTAATTAATATTAATATTAGTATTATTAATAATATTAATTTTTCTTCGACGCCTTTAGTTTAATCAGTAGATACTGTAGTTGAGAAATGATGGCTGTGATATAATCATTTGAAATAGTTTTGATATTTGCGTTGGCGTAATAGTGGTTGTATTAACAGTGGCAGTTTTAAGTTTTAACACTTCGTTAGATTTATAAACTACGCAATTAATTATTCTAAACTTCAAATTTTTGTTTATTCCACGAGAGATTAATCATTAGCACCTCTGGATACTCGCGAATAATGTTACTGCAACCTGAAATTAGTCAACTCTTCGTTACTCAACGAGGATTCCGTAGAAGAAGGCGATTGGTTGCCAGATCTATGTAATGATTCGATGGCCCGAGGTTTTTTTATTAGAAACATGGTACATCATGAAAAATAAGAAATGCTTCTATCTACACATATATTTCAGTCGTGTCAGGTTATAAGCAGGAGACGGGCACAATCGTATACTGCTCGAGTTTTAAACAGGAGTTACTATCAATCTGAATAATCACTGCAAATGTTCTGCAGGTTACACGTAAACAGTTAGTATTCATTTGATGTATACAAAAATTAAATTAGTCAGAAGATAATTAAAGTAAGATATAAATAATAATTTTTCTGATACACTTTCTATAATTAGATGCAATATTTAAAAGATAATGAATACTTATTTCGTGGTACCCAATTTACATAATTCTAAAATTAACAGCACTTACACTACCTATAATATTATTACAGTAAAATAATCTTGGACATCTTAAATAAAAAAAAAACATTAATATTAGTGACATTTTTATGTTAACTATTATTTCATACAAATGGTTTGTATATGCGAATGTCATACTAATATTTTTATAATACATACATGAAGATATAAAAATATAGAAAGTAAATATAAAATATATAGTAATATATCTAACATATAGAAAGTGTCAGTTGTTTTACTTTTAACTACCGAAAAAGTAAACAACTGCCGAAATAAAAAAAAGTTTGTGGACGTTGATTAGTGTCCGGATATTCCACACTTAAAAATATTGCGTGATACGAAAATTTCAAGAGCATTTCTTACTTTAGTTGTTTACCTTAGAGCTGCGGTCGAATCTATTTGTTAATCCATGTTTCTTTCATTGTGTTTTCCGGTAATTCTCATTCTACTAATGGCTATGAAACAATATACTTTTCCTGGAAATCCATTAAATCGCGCCCCAGTATATAACTAGCGGCAACAAATTCTCATTTCAGGTATCGCAGGTTAAAGCAAACCCTAATATTTTTGCCTTTGTCGACGAACTACACTTCCCATGCTTCGGTCCCAAACGAATTCGATGTCGACATCTAATATAGGCGTCATCGGTGCAAATGCTGTTATATTAATTCAGTTATCCAACATAGAGATCAAACACGACGCTTAACATCACCGACATGGTCGTTGGATCATAATATTAGATACAAAATAATCCAAATAGTACGAATAGATCAAATAAAACAACAATTAAGACGTTTTATTTTATAAACTATGACTCTTTGTTATAGATCAATTATCTTAGATTTCTTTACACAATAAAGGTTGAAACTTAAACTTAAATACGGTAACGATTTTATTCTTTAGATAAAAATAATAATAATAATTTGTATGAATTCTGAAAACAGGTTCATATTTGTCATTGCTCCAGCTATTTGATAACTTGTTAAATGTGGGTTTCCAAGTGCTTTAGACTTTCATGATATCCAATTCCAAGGTGGAAACCGGGTAATTCAACTTGCAAACCATCCAGTTACTATTTACTAAGGGGACGATCTCAAAAATAATGTATTCGGGGATTAAGCAAAAACCCAACACGGAAAATCTTCTGCACATGATTTAAGGTTTTTTAATAAGCCATTCGCCCACGTTCAGACGCAAACAAAATAAGTTCTATCTTCGATAGGGATCCTCCAAATAATGCGATAATTAAATGCAAAACAATAATTAATCACCACAATGGATTAAACGTTAACTAAATCCTTACATATAACGATGAAACAACCATAAAAATCGATTTTTTCACAAGTCACAAATAGAAGCAAGCCACAGTGCACGTTCTACCAAACCAACTCATCGATGAAGTTGTTTGCTATCGGGACGTGTCAGAGAAAGTGCCATCTGACGAAAGTTAACCGGATTGATAGATGATTTGAGAAGTTTCAAGATTAAATTAATAGTTTAAGCAATGGAAATTGTCACAAAAATGCTGAAAATGTGAAACAATGTACGCGAAAATATAAAACAATAATAATTAATGAAAATGAAGTTAAATAATAATAATAATAAGAATAATAATAATTGCTACAATCCATCACCTGGGAACCAAGCCCCAGAAGCTATGAAGCTTGTGAGGGAGGGAAGGGGCGATTATTATCATTACGCACGACTTACAGATGGAGCAGCGCAAATTCCACATTTGTGCCATAGCTAAGGAAAAACTGCAGCAAATCTTAACCAGATCTGCCGGTACCAGGAGTCGAGCCTGGGTCGCTTGGCAGTAATATTTGCATAGACTGGAATAAAGATTGGGGGGACTTTATTCTGAAACGTAGATTTTTAACCGGAACAAAAACACAACAATAAAACTTTAAAATATCAAAATATTTATACTTACATTACAATAATGCTCAAAATATTCTTATCACAAATTTAATTTCAGGTCGTAGATATTGGTTCTACAGTTATCTAATTATTAAAAGCATAGATAAAGGTTTCAAAACACAGAAAAATACTATAGTTGAGCGCCATCAGATTATGAAATTGGATAAGGATGATAAAAAAGAGATCTGAGACCATTAACCAGAAAATGGAGTCAGATCCAATAAATTTTGTTTAAATAGTTAATTAAGTTCAATAATATCAAAGTTAGGCTGGATAAAAAATATAAATAAAGCCTTTCATAATTATATGGGTCAATATTATTCGTATTAGTTAAATTTAAAATATGTTTATTCATTAATCAAAAAAATGTTTAAAAAAGTAACAACTTGTCAAAAATTCATAGAAATACAATACCCTAAGTAAGAGCTCTTAACTGAAAAAACATTTACATACGATAAAAAATATATTTAATCAACATATGAATATAAAAACATACATAACTTTACAAATTCACAAGCAAAATCGACACAAAATTGCACAATAATGACTTTCACACACACAAAAAATCACAGATGCTGCTGGACGATAGAAACTTAAATAATTTTGAAAGTATTCTGCAATCCTAGTATCTTGAACTTACAATAAATTTAAAATCCACAATACTGTGTTAAAATAAAATGTTCATTATTAAGGTTCACCCATTAAGGTGACTAATATAACCATGTAACTTAGATAAAGTTAATTTTTAGATTATTAATTAAATCCGAACTGAATTTGTAAAACACTAGAACGTTATTAAAGATTTTAACTTAATTTCGATAATTGTTCGTAGATTGGCCTTCACTTCTACCGGAATTTCTTTATTAATCAAAAATTCCGCCAGTTAAAACAAAATCTGTACTTGTTAATTATTATTATCGGTATGAGGTACGAGAAATAACTTTATCGATAAACTGTACAAAAAATAACGATACTTTTCGGTAAGGAAATGGATTTCCCACAACTATAAAACACAGGAATCCGGAAAAATGTATCTGGCAATACTTTGCACTAACCACAAATTCTTAATTAACGGCACGGGATCCGAGCCCGGCTTAAAGAGCGTCGCCCTTTCTCTCTACTATGACTGAAGACTGAAAAATCAACTGTACTGAAGTGAACGGTAACGAAGTCTGTCTTTAACTTGACTGTAGCTTAGCTGTCGACTTACTAAAAACTCAGGGTTATTTTACAGTAGACGGGATACTAAGAGGGGTGCAATTTTGCATAAGGGAATGACATGATTTTATTCAGGCCAATAAGAATTAATGTTTTTCACACAAACATAATTCAGAACGCAATATTTTTATAGCGAGATTTACAGACGAGATATTATTTTAAAACGCAAATGTATTTATTTAAGATGTACCATTTAACACGTACAGGAAATCGTTCATCAAAACAAGATAGGTTTTTATAATATTTTCGTGGAATAAAAGCTGAAACGTATATGAGAAAATTTAAGAACATGATTTCACACTGGCCAAAATCACCAACGTTTTAAATCTTTAGGAGCGAATCATTCGACAATACAAACACGTGTGTAAACAATACCCTTATTTACGACGGAGACTATAATTTATTGTAAAAAACTGCTCCACTAGTCTGAGAGGGTTTTGAAAAATAACCTTTAATATACTTTTATGGGGTTTATTTATATGGAATGCCGACGGTAATTTTAAGTTACAAGAAGAACGCAAATTTGCAGGACCGCATTTAAGATGTTTAGTAACTATGCACACAAAATTACATTATTTCGAAACTAATAAAAACGTAACGTTACAATTTTAGTATTATTCCAAAGTGCGAAGAAAAAATATAAATACCTATAAAAATGTGAACCGTTTCAAAAAAAGACAAATCTGACAATAAAGTAATGGGATTGAAAAATTTTAATAGTAACTAATAAAAGGAAATTTCTCCAATTCCACAAATAAGTCCAATAAGTGCAGACAGAGTAATAGTTATTTATGTATCTAGTGCGAAATACTACTTTGGTGGTCAAGAATGAAAGTCCTTAAAAACTTGTGACACTGTTTTCGGTCAACAGTATCACAAATCTTTAAGGGTACTTTTATTGTAAAGCTGTAATTATTAAATTATTAATTCAATAAATGTCAAAAACATTGAACTTCAAATGTTTCAACCTTGAATTTTTAATTTTTTTTACTAATAGAATTTACAGTTCTAATAACAACAAATAATAATCAAATACCTAACAAGTAATAACGAGTAAGTAAGCAAAATAGTATGAAAAATACGTATTACAATAGTGTCATTGTTACACTTGCTTTTCACTACACTATTCCAAAAATAGTGATTGTAGTTGGAAAATAACATTTTGTTGTTCAACTTTTCCCCTTTGTGACATTTCCATACTACTAAGTATAATACTCGTCTTTCGTATTTTTGCCGAGTTTGGTATTATTAATGCAGTATAGAGTAAATTATTGGTTTAATTTGTGAACTATAATTTTAATTTATTTTTGTAGTTTTGATGATGATCTTTATTCTTTAGAATCATATAATAGATCACTATTTGACGTAAATAAACTCTTATGATATCTTTCAGATGAGATTTTTTATTTTATACGTTTGTAAAAGCATGCGTTACATGTTTACCATGCAGTTTTCTCATTGCAAATGCCAATATTATTGGGTCCGTTAACTTAGCCCCCCCCAGTTCGTAGATTTCCACCAAAACCTAGCACTAGGATCCTCTTACCTAGCACCGGCTAGCACCCAAACTTTAAAGCTAGCACCAATAACGTTCCAGAGATATTTAAGGGTGAATTCGGGGGGGGCTAAGTTAACGCCAGCCCCGCCAATTTGTTCTATCAACTTCAAAACCTAGCACTAGGTAGTCCATAGCTAGCACTAGCTAGCACCCATGTTAGAAAGCTAGCACCACAATAGGGCTGGAAATATAAGGGTTCAAAGTTTGACAGCTAGCCCCCCCCCAGTGACTTTTTAAAAATTAAAAGTAGATGAATCAAATGCTTATAGCTAGCACTAGCTAGCACCTAAGTTTTAAAACCGGCACTAATGTCATTCGTGAGTTATTTAAGGGTGAATTCGGGGGGGGCTAAGTTAACGCGAGCACCGCCAATTTGTTCTATCTCTTTCAAAACCTAGCACTAGATAGCCTATAGCTAGCACTAGCTAGCGCCCAAGTTAGAAAGCTAGCACCACAATAGGGGTGGAAATATAAGGGTTCAAAGTTTGACACCTAGCCCCCCCCCCGGTGATCTTTTATACATTGTAAGTAGATGAACCAAATGCTTGTAGCTAGCACTGGCTAGCACCTAATCTCTAAAGCCGACACTCCTACCATTAAAAAGATATTTAGGGGTAAAATTTGAGGGGGTGGCAAGTTAGCACCTGTGCTACCAATTTAATTTGTCGCGTTAACAACCTAACACTAGTTGCCTGTAAGTAGCACTAACTACAGTCAGCACCCGTATTGGAAAGCAAACACTACAACAAGGGTAAAAATATAATGATTGGCAATAAATTCCTTGATTTGGAATACCGTTCCGTCATAAAATTGAAAGAAGGAAGCAAGCCGAAGTAGAGCATGGAACACATGGCTGCAGTTTATGGAGCAACTTTATTTTCGGTCAGAAATGGTATAAACCATACATATTATTAAATGGCATAGAGTTGTCTACGTTTTGGTACAGGAAATTTTGGATTTACTAAATCGGCGTGGGAGCGTTGACGTCATTGTCATAACCTACCAAGATCAGCCGCGGCATACCACTGTTTCTCAAACATACTGTAGATGACCTATTCCTACATGATTAATTCATCTCGAAACGCGATGACGTAATTTTGTTTGCAGCTGGCTCCCGGTCTATAAATGTCTGTGCTATTTGTGCGTTGTGCATACGGGCGGGAAATCGAAGTAAACTCCATAACCGCGTCACTTACTTATGTGAGTTCTAACTGCCAGTTCTAACTGGTGGAAACGAGGTTGTGATCCCCCTGAACTAGCTTTCCAGGTTAATACCGCAGCTATTAACGTGCTCTCCCGTCGAGAGAATCTACTTTCTCTAGAAAGCTCCTGCCTGGTAGAGTCCATCCCATGTGTGGGCAAAGCTTGTTCTAGAATTTACCCACACCGACCTACCAATTAAAGGTTTTGTAGGCCTTCGACAGCGTCCCGTTTGGCTCTAGCTATAGTAGAGACCCGGCATGATGCGCGTGATGGGTTTTATTTTGTCGGACAAATGAATGAAAGTTTCCCGAATATCTGAAGTAATGGGCATCTTGACAAGTCAGTTATGTAAGTGAAATAATTTACAAAAAGTTGAATGTAACCTAGCTTTCATGAGAACACAGAGCCCAGTGCTGTGAGGAGAACTTGGTGGGGCTCCGTGAGGACCAAGTCAATCCTTTCATGCTTGGTACGTTGATGAGACTTCACTGTATCATAAGGAATCTATGCAATGGAAGCACACATTAAGCACAGTATCATACAACATAATCACTAATCAGAATGCGTTTACAAAAACAGGACATCAACCTGTTAGTTATTCTGTAGATTAATTAGATAGCTATTGTCATAGCTAAAATATTTTATAAAATAAGTTCCTTGCACAATCTTCATCTATTCCTTACACACTGAAAACACATTCTGATTAGCGGATCTATTCCATGAAACTGTGCTTAATAATTCTTGCATTTACATCTATGTACTGTCTAGATTTAATGTAGTAAATGTTATAGCCATTTCCCATTTACAATGTTATTTTCCTATACCTAAAAATCGCTTCTGTCATGGAAACTATTTAACACATAGTGATAATGGAGTGTTTTGAATAGCACTCAAGAAGACCTAAAACTTTGCTGTACCTACTGAATTTTACTCTGAAATAATTAGAGGAGCCAATATTTGAAAAAATGTGTTTCTACGTGCTAGTCTATGTAACAAAACCGATAATAAACTAAAGTAAAATAATAAGTAAAATCGAAACTCGAAACGTAAAAATATATGTATAGGTTATTCCATTTAAAATATAATCAAATTTAAATTCCATCGATTCAATTTGACGTCATTCTTAGTGGCTTATGGAAGTAAAACTCATCTTTGAAATTATTTGTTACTATATTTTTATAATTAATTAAAATTGTAATAAAAGTAAATCGAGGAAAAAACTACATAACCAAACAAAATTCAGTTTGACACAAAAATAATAGAAATAAATAATTTCATAGATAACTTTTACTTCCATATGCCACTAAGGGTGACTTTAAATTGGATTACTTGCTGAATAAATTGAGAAACACCGCAACACAACGACTCGTTTTGTATACAGGGTGTAACTGATATAACTAGAAACCTCGTAATCGGGGATAGCTGTAATGATTTAGAACATATTTTCCTTATCAACATGTGGTAGATTCCTGTAGTTTTCGAGAAAATCCCATTTTAAATTTTAAGTACGCCTATTGTACTCACGTTACATTAAGAAAATTAAACAGAATTGTTTGGCTTGTTTCGTATTTTTAATGTAATTTGAGTACAACGAGCATACTTAAAATTAAAATATGTTCTAAATCATTACAGCTACCCCCCCATTACGAGGTTCTAGTAATGTTAGTTACACCCTGTATACAAAAATATTACAAAGTTTAAATTTATTTTATACCAACTATATTTTTTTCGTATCTCTTAAGTTTCCAAGATAAAATACAGCGTCAGCTTACGTAAACGTACATTCTTGTAAATTACCATACCTATCAAAGGGTTGAACAATTGTATTACTAATAGTGATCAACTTTTAGCAACAAAGTAATTTTATCTCAATAAAAACATGCCATGACCAACTTACAGTCAAAAAGATCGTTAACAAATAAAACACAATAAGATACATTTGGTTTTAATAATCGTTTTAATATCTAAAAGTACATTACACTGTGTACAACAGCGTCTGACATCTTACAATTGCATTAGGGACAATATCATGTTTATGCATTTTTAAATCATCATATAATTCCCACTTGTTGTTATGACGGCAAGAGTACCCTGTAAAATGCCCCACTTCGGAAGTTGTAATAGACCCGTTATACCCTACTACACCCCGAAATATGTAGCGAATATTCTCCCTGTTTAGAAATTTTGGAATATTATCCAATTTCACGCTTAATTCTAACATCTTATTATTTGTATTTACGGGTTCTATTAGCAAATACGAACCGCTCAGTTTTATACATGCGTTTAAAGAATTACGCTTGCATTTTATACAGTTGCGAGTACATTTTTCGTTTACATAACAATCTAAACTATTCTGAATATTATCTATACTGGTTAATTCTAAGGATACGAAATATAACGGTGTTTCATTAATTAACTTGCAATTATTGCATTGTGCAAGTTTTGTACCCATTTTTATGTTTCCGAAACTATTGATGATGACATTACTAAGAGAGTCAACTGCATCGACCCTTATGATTCCCTCAGGTAAATCAATTTTCTTAGAGAATTTGAACAAAATGCTTGCCCTAATTCTGTATGTATGGATATTAACTCCAGAATGAATAATTTTGTATATCAGTATAGCAAATTCGTTACCATTTTCTTTTTTTTCATTAATAAATTCGGCAAATTTGGCACTGTCACAATATGATGTGCAAAATATTTGTGTAATTGAATCAATTCCACATGTGTTTGTTAAACTTACTAAGTTACCCTGTATATTTAAAGGTTTTTGATGTACAACATTTCCGTTACGTAATAGTCCAATAGGTAATAAACGCTGGGATTGACTGAAATCCACATGAAGCAATTCAGATTCAGGTTCTAAGTAAGATTTTCGTAGTCTTTTCTTCGGAGACGAATTTTTTCCCATCCAGTTTTCTTCGGCGATAGCTTCCAACACACCGGTGTTGTTTAACCCGGTCTTAAAGCAAACTTTGCACAATATTTCTTTTTCGTATATAATTTTACAGTTGTCGTTGTTATGCAGTTGTATTAGACACTGTTTGCAAAAAACGTTAGTATTTGCCTGTAGATTGAGCTGGCAAGATGAACAAACGTTGTCTTGAAGCTGTTTGCCTGATATGAACAAAATATAATATAATTACTAGCGGGAAAATGAATATTTACCTATAGCAACTGGAACCTCACTTCCTATGTCGACTTCACACAGTGGTGTATACTGCAATAATTATAACTGTAAATATTTAAAACTAACACGTCGGTAATAACGTAGACTGAGTACGTAAACTGTAGTAAAAGTCGTCTAGAAAATCTTACCATAGCTGTATCTTCTGTATATAAATCAGCCCAATTTGTTTTTTCTTGAACACTCGATTGGTCAAAACGTTTCGTGTTAAGGTCCCCCTAATTTATATTTTATTAGAAAACATTTATTCTATGTAAGCTAATAACAACTTACCTTATCTGTTACTAAATAGTTGGCCCTGATGATGTTAGTGTGACCTTGAATGTTGCGAATGTGTTCAATAACGAAATCATCTACCCTTAAAGGTAATTGTTTATGAGCGAACACACGATTTTTGAGTTGATTAAAATTGCTCTCTACATTTGCAGAACTAGCAATTCTTGGAGAAAATGGAAATTTCGAACACATTACAGCAGTCCATAATGGCAACGTTTCGGCAATTTTTAGGAAATCATCTATCAATGCGGGTAAAACTTGTTGATTACCCCTGTCACCAACTTGATTGTTGGTATTAACTTTCACTAAAACTTTCACTGAAATATCTTTTACCCAATCTTTGAATAAGTAGCATTTTTCGACATTTTTTAACATTCTAATCGTTAAACTATCTTGTTCTTTATTATGTTCTTCAATTATTTCATCAATTTCTGATGATCCAGTCGATATTCTTTTAATTAACCACTGCTTTTTGGTTTCACACAATGTAGCAACTCCGTTACAAAATCCTTCGGTATCAGAAAGGGCTACTATAAACATTGCTTCTATCAGATCTTGCAGTTCCTTTACTGTCTGACATTGAATAATTTGCCCCATACAATGCATATAAAACTTTCTAGTGATACGATGTTGATTTTTTAAACTATTCCACTTAGATATTAATTTTATTACATGGGCCACATCATTTCGTAAAAAACAGGTCGGTATGTCATTATCCCCAGTGAATAGGATTCCATAGCATTTTTTAAGATAATCAGCTAGGGATTTGTAAGAGGTAAATACAGCTGCACAAGCATACATTAGTGCTAAAGACATGTCAGTTACAACTTCTGAGGGAATAGCTACGCCACTTCGGATCCAGGTCGAAAGCCAGTTTGTAATAGCTAATGTGGAATGACTTTCGCTTATCATAGATCCAACAGAGTACTGAGCATTTTTAGCAATGGATATTACAATCTCATATATAAAAATGTACTTCGATTTAGTACCATCAGGATAACTTATTCGACGAACTACTCCTCCGGTAGAATCTATTGCTAAACGGCTATAATTATTTTCGCAATATTTTCTATATACATGCATCTGGCTATTACTCCAGTAGTACACAAAAAAAGGCGAATAACCAATATTACGTATTATACCTGAAAACTCTTGCTTGGTTTTGTGCATGTAAAGTGACAGGATAGGATTTGTATCTAGCTGTTGTTGTTTCAAGTATTTGGACTTAGCTACGCGAAGTGTTCCTAGTTTTGGTAGGTCAGCAGGTTCCTTATCTTTACCACTCATATATTCTACAGCCATTAAATTGCGTAACCTAGTAGCAGAATACTTTTCTTTTACCATTTTTTCTATAAGAATTTGTCGAGGATATCCTTGAAGTGGTCGTTTTGAATCGCTTTTGTGTTCTGCATGAAAATTTCCTTTTAAAACAAATTCTATTTCTACAGGCTCGTTCGGAATTGGCTGATTTATAATAGAACCGTTTAGAGTGGCTGTACATTCCTTGCAAACAGTTTTGCATAAACCGGCCCACACGGAAAAATTCTTAATCTTTTGAATACTAGAACACATTTCAAATTTATCAAATTTACTATCTTTCTATAAATAATATGTGACCAATGATATTTTTGCATTACATTTTCGCGCCGAACCGATACCATATGTTTTGATTTTTGTTTAGACTTGTCTTGGCGTTTATAGTACGTTACCTGTTCACCCAACGAAACATACTCTTCATACTCCATTGTACAACAAAATCTTAGAGTTTCCAACGCGTTATCACTACTATCCGTTTCATGAGAAACTTCATCAGATTCTGTACTTGATTTGGTTTCTTTTTCTGAATCATGCTCCAAATTTTTTGGAATTTTTATTGTATCCCATAAATTATAATAATTCTTTAAGACAGCTGTATAAATACCTAAAGTGGTAATATTCATCCCTTGTAGTGCTGCTGAATTGGCAATTTCATTCCATATTGGATCTTCTTTGGTTGCAAAGCACTTTGAATTTATATCATATATTGCAGCACTATCGAACTTAGACACTACACTTTTGATAATATTAATGTCACTTTCAGAACGCTTTTTACCCATTGTTTCTAGATATACAACAGTATTCCACTTTCAAATTTAAAGTTTTCACACTCCAACACACAAATGTGATATGTTCTAATGAACCCATTACAATGTAACTTCTTAAAACACATATAGAGATTTTATACGTTTATAAAGCACAATATCTGAATTGTTGAGTATAAACCCCAGATATATTAAAATTCCAATTTCATAAAGTCGCCTTAATAGCTAAAAAACATAATGACCAAGTCACCACATTTCATATAACTACGTATAAATTACCAATTAGTATAAAAAACCCTGCTTGAATGAACTTTTCTATACCCATTTTAAATTTTTCAATGCAAGCGTATGCTTGTATGTGACCTGTATAGGTCAGAGGGTTATATACCATAATACACAAAAACAATTTTTTCAGTCCCTTCAACATCTTAACGACTAATTCAGCATGAACCACGGCAAATTTACAAGCATGCTTGTAAAAACTACTCTTATTTTATTTTTTAATAATACTAGTATATCTGTAAAACATAAGAGAAATAGGTAATATTTCAAAAATAAATATTACCGTCTGTCGTTATGGATGGATTGTGAATTAGACTTTAAAAAGGAATTCCAATATTAAATTAACAGGAGTAATATCATTTTCTGTTTTAAAAATAAGAATTTACGTATTTTAGTAATACTTTTAAGTAATTATTTATCTTTTTATATTAGGTAGGATGTCGGTTGCTAGAAGCATTAGGCCTCATCAAGAGTGCAAAATATGGACAATGCATTAATTACAAGTACATTAACGAAACGACGTTACCTTTTGCATCCCTAGAATATACGTATAATATTCGTTTCTCGTAATGAAATAGTACAGCCCTTGTGTATGGGCTTTTTCGAATGCTCGTGAATGCTACATATTCTTCCTGCATATACACAAGTTTACCTCTAATATAAATTCAAGGGATAGTTATTATAAAAACCAAAGTTTTTTCGAATTATTGTTATTTATAGAATCGCGATACATCGAGCTTTGTAATAGTTATTGTAAATAATATTATACAAATAATTTAATAGTCGATGCTCAGCATAACAGATTTTCGAAAATCTGAATTAGCAGATATTTTTCAGACAACTTACTCTGTTGCGTCATTGTAAATACAGTGAAGCTTCGTTGATCCGAATCTACGTTAATCTGAATATCACGACAATCCGGACCAGCAATTTATTTACATTGGTTTCATTGTAATCCGGATTTAAGGTTTTGATAATCCGAACTTTAGAATTAATCGTTTTTATTCATCAAATTTTGTTTTAGTAACTAATGCAATGGGTATTCAGATGTGTAATTTGATAGAAAACTACCGTTGTAGATAAGATAAATAAGATTTTATTTTATTTATGTTTACGATATATTTGTGTCTGGTGATAAATTCTTATAAAAAGACGCGTATTTTTTATAAGTGGTTACATTGCAACTTCACAATTCGTATTAGTTACAAAGGTATAAGTTAAAGAAGAATTGATACTTCTTTTACTAATTACGACTTTATGTATCTCCGGCATACATAAAAAGATTTTGTGATAAATTTAAAAATTGTTAAATGTAAAAAGGATCGTATAACAAAGTTAAAAAAACGTTAAAACCTGCGGAATATCCGGAGATGGGAGAAAAGTTGTTTGCATGGTTTTAGATATGTCACTGATGTCCTCCGAAATTTTGACCGAAAACGCAAAGCATCTTTATCCAGCACCATGCGGTGCATACGAAACAGTGGAAGCAGTCGCGATACGACGTATGCGCTATCACGCTCGTACACATACGTCGGCGTCGTATCTCGACTGGTTCCACTGTTTCGTATACTCTGCACGCTACTGTGACTTTATAAAACATGTTTTCAAAACGATGACGTCAGGGGAAGTAAAGATTGGATATTTAATTTAAAAAAAGACAATTTGCGAGTGCTAAAAATCGCGGGAGAAAAGCTGTTCAGTGATTCGCACGCAGTGAAGCCATTTAAGAAACTATTGCAAAGTGGTGGCTTTGTACTGGGCGGTAAAAATTTGAAACAATTGTGATGCCGGAAGATTTAAAAAAAATCATATCTAACGTATTAAGTTCAAATAACACGAAACAAGCAAAAATCACCGCCTTTTTTTAAATGACATATTAATACGGAATATTATTTTTTGTGTTTTTAAAACAGTTTTTGCGTAAATATCTTTGCAGTTTTATTTATTTTTAAATAATTGTTTTTGCATAATGTTTTAAGTGCATTTATTTACAAATAAAACATAATAACTCTACAGATGCAGTAATCCGGAAACCGCGATGATTCGGATTGCCCCTGTTTTAATTAGTCCGAATTAGTGAGGCTTCACTGTATACTTATAAGCACTGTGCAAAATCTGAGGATAATTCGACACACTCGCCACTTCGCCATGGCAACTCATTTCCCCTATTTACCAACGCGCAAAATTACAGATTTCAAAACATGTTTACATGCGCAAATGAATTAATATTAATTGTTGATTAATTAATATTAATAAATTTAAGAGAAATTATTATTATAATTATTATTATTTTTAAAATTATTCCTTAATTTTATAGTCATTGTTTAAACTACATAGCAAATGCATAATATTTATGTTATGTTAGGGCCGGCGGTAGACGAGTGGTGTCAGTGCATCACTCGTGTTCCAAGGGTCGTGGGTTCGAATCCCACTTGGAGCGACTTTTGTAATTGGAAAATTCCGCCACCTCAACTATGGGTGTGTGTATTCGTGTTGCATTTTAGATGGGGGACAGATGACCTTAGCTGTTGGTTCCCCCGTAGTGTAGACGTGAAATATAAAAAAATATACTGATTGTACATTACCATATTAGTATTTAATTGTTTTATTCTGTTTTATAATAATAATAATAATAATAATAATAATATAATTTTGTAATATTATAAAAAAAAGTTTAATTAAGAAATATATTAAATATTTTATTAAAAAAATTAGACGAACTGAATGGAATTTGAACCTTGGTTTTCTAGTCTGAAATCCAGCCGTTCATCCACGGTGCCATGCTATCTGTTGACGTTGTTTGCTTCTTTAATGAATGTCATTTACCATCCTTTTAAATTCGTCTCCGAAGAAACGACTGAGAAAATATTACTTAGAACCTGAATCTGAATTGCTTCATGTGAATTTCAGTGAATCCCAGCGTTTAATACATATTGGACTATTACGTAACGGAAATGTTGTACATCAAAAACCTTTAACTAAAGGGTAACTTAGTAAGTTTAACAAATACAAGTGGAATTGATTCAATTACACAAATATTTTGCACATCATATTGTGACAGAGATTATCTGAATGTTTTACGTGGAGTCCCCGTGTTAACATACCTCCACGTTCCTTCCAATGGAGGAAGTAATTGAGATACGCTCAATCAGCGTGTGGTCTGCCCTCAAGCTAGTCTCGAATCCTAGTGCTTCCCGACACCTCGAACGACTGGGGGGCAGTCTGCCTTCGGGCTAGTCTCGGATACTAGTAGAAGTCCGACATCTCCAACGACTACTTGACCGTTCACCCGTATCATATTGTGACAGTGCCAAATTTACCGAATTGATTAATGAAAAAAAGAAAATGGTAACGAATTTGCTATACTGATATACAAAATTATTCATTCTGGAGTTAATATCCATACATACAGAATTAGGGCAAGCATTTTGTTCAAATTCTCTAAGAAAATTGATTTACCTGGGGGAACCATAAGGGTCGATGCAGTTGACACTCTTAGTAATGTCATCATCAATAGTTTAGGAAACATAAAAATGGGTACAAAACTTGCACAATACAATAATTGCAAGTACATTAATGAAACACCGTTATATTTCGTATCCTCAGAATTGACCAGTATAGATAATATTCAGAATAGTTTAGATTGTTATGTAAACGAAAAATGTACCCGCAAATATATAAAATGCAAGCGTAACTCTTTAAACGCATGTATAAAACTGAGCGGTTCGTAGTTGCTAATAGAACCCGTAAATACAAATAATAAGATGTTAGAATTAAGCGTGAAATTGGATAATATTCCAAAATTTCTAAACAGGGAGAATATTCGCTACATATTTCGGGGTGTAGTAGGGTATAACGGGTCTATTACAATTTCCAAAGTGGGGCATTTTACAGGGCACTCTTGCCGTCATAACAACAAGTGGGAATTATAATTATGATGATTTAAAAATACATAAACATGATATTGTCCCTAATGCAATTGTAAAATGTCAGACGCTGTTGTACACAGTGTAATGTAGTTTTAGATATTAAAACGATTATTAGAACCATATGTATCTTATTGTGTTTTATTTGTCTTTTTGACTGTGAGTTTGAAAACCTTAAAAAAAACACTGTGAAACTTTAACTAATCTTTGCATTTATATTATATTTCATGTTTTTATTGAGATAAAATCCCTTTGTTGCTAAAAGTTGATCACTATTAGTAATACAATTGTTCAACCCTTTGATAGGTATGGTAATTTACAAGACTGTACGTTTACGTAAGCTGACGCTGTATTTTATCTTGAAAACTTAAGAGATACGAAAAAAATATAGTTGGTATAAAATAAATTTAAACTCTGCAATATTTTTGTATACAGGGTGTAATTAACATTACTAGAAATCTCGTAATGGAGGGGTAGCTGTAATGATTTAGAACATATTTTAATTTCAAGTATGCTCATTGTACTCAAATTACATTAAAAATAAGAAACAAGCAAAAAAAATCTTTAATTTTTTTAAATATTTTTAATGTAACGTGAGTACAATAGGCGTACTTAAAATTTAAAATGGGATTTTCTCGAAAACTACAGGAATCTACCACATGTTGATAAGGAAAATATGTTCTAAATCATTACAGCTATCCCCGATTACGAGCTTTCTAGTTATATCAGTTACACCCTGTATACAGAGCGAGTCGTTGTGTTGCGGTGTTTCTCAATTTACTCAGCAAGTAATCCAATTTAAAGTCACCCTTAGTGGCATATGGAAGTAAAAGTTATCTATGAAATTATTTATTTCTATTATTTTTGTGTCAAACTGAATTTTGTTTGGTTATGTAGTTTTTTCCTTGATTTACTTTTATTACAATTTTAATTAATTATAAAAATAATAGTAACAAATAATTTCAAAGATGAGTTTTACTTCCATAAGCCACTAGGGATGACGTTAAATTAGATCAATGGAATTTAAATTTGATTATATTTTAAATGGAATAACCTATACATATATTTTTACGTTTCGAGTTTCGATTTTACACTTTATTTTGAGTATTTTTGGTTAACATATATACAGTGTGTATTATCGGTTTTGTTACATAGAGTAGCACTTAGAAACACATTTTCTCAAATATTGGCTCCCCTAACTATTTCAGAGTAAAATTCAGTAGGTACAGCAAAGTTTTAGGTCTTCTTGAGTGTTATTCAAAACACTCCATTCTCATTATGTGTTAAATATTTTTCAAGACTGAACCGATTTTTAGGTATAGGAAAATAACATTGTAAATGGGAAATGGCTAATAACATTTACCACGTTAAATTTAGACAGTACATAGATGTAACTGCAAGAATTATTAAGCACATTTTCATGGAACAGATCCGATAATCAGAATGTGCTTTTAGTGTGTAAGGAATAGATGAAGATTGTGCAAGGAACTTATTTTATAAAATATTTTAGCTATGACAATAGCTGTCTAATTAATCTAAAGAATAACTACCAGGTTCATGTCGTGTTTTTGTAAACGCATTCTGATTAGTGATTATGTTCTATGATACTGTGCTTAATATGTGCTTCCATTGCATAGACTCCTTATTATACAGTCAAGTCTCATCAACGTACCAAGCGATCAAAAGATTAACTTGGTCCTCACGGAGCTCCACCAAGTTCTCCTGACAGCACTGGGCACTGTGTTCTCATGAAAGCTAGGTTACATTCAACTTTTTGTAAATTATTTCACTTACATAACTGACTTGTCAAGATGCCCATTACTTCAGATATTCGGGAAACTTTCATTCATTTGCCCGACAAAATAAAACCCATCACGCGCTTCATGCCGGGTCTCTACTATAGCTAGAGCCAAACGGGACGCTGTCGAAGGTCTACCAAAGCTTTAGTAGGTAGATCGGTGTGGGTAAATCCTAGAACAAGCTTTGCCCACACTTGGGATGGACTCGACCAGGCAGCGGTTTTCTAGAGAAAGTAGATTCCCTCGACGGGAGAGCACGTTAATAGCTGCGGTATTAACCTGGAAAGCTAGTTCAGGGGGATCTCAACCTCGTTTACACCACATGGCTGCACTCACATAAAGCAAGTGACGTGGTTATGGAGCTTACTTCGATTTCCCGCCCATATGCACAACACACAAATAGCACAGACAATTATAGACCTGGAGCCAGCTACAAACAAAACTACGTCATCGCGTTTCGAGATGAATTAATCATGTAGGAATAGGTCATCTACAGTATGTTTGAGAAACAGTGGTATGCCGCGGCTGATCTTGGTAGGTTATGACAATGACGTCAACGCTCCCACGCCGATTTAGTAAATCCAAGATTTCCTGTACCAAAACGTAGACAACGCTATGCCATTTAGTAATATGTATGGTTTATACCATTTCTGGCCGAAAATAAAGTTGCTCCATAAACTGCAGCTATGTGCTCCATGCTCTACTTCGGTTTGCTTCCTTCTTTCAATTTTATGACGGAACGGTATTCCAAATCAAGGAATTTATTACTAGACTCGTTTGACGTGCCGTCTCTTTGAATGTTAAAATCGGACTAAACTGGGACTGCACATGGGTTATCTCAAGACATGTCTCAATGCGCAGAAATCTGCTTGAAAACGATCGTTACTTACTTTCATACCCAGATAGATAAATTATGGAAAGCTCCTCGTACAACATCGTGTGCTTAATTCGTCATTACCGCACTTCACCATTATCTATCCTTTTTAAACCGTTTGAGAAGAGAAGATGGGAATGTTATGCAGAGTCGTTCAAAACCTGTATTACCTAGAGCTCCAGTACTAATTTAAATCCAGATAACTTATAAACGGTTTTGGTGTAATTTCTGAAAATTAAATACTAGGTCAATAGCTATAGTGTCGCACATTCGATTGAACTATTTACGATCTAAACCGATGCTAATTGTTAAACTGTCAATCATTATATTTTTACCCTTGTTGTAGTGTTTGCTTTCCAATACGGGTGCTGACTGTAGTTAGTGCTACTTACAGGCAATTAGTGTTAGGTTTTTAACGCGACAGATTAAATTGGTAGCACAGGTGCTAACTTGCCACCCCCTCAAATTTTACCCCTAAATATCTTTTTAAATGTAGGAATGTCGGCTTTAGAGATTAGGTGCTAGCCAGTGCTAGCTACAAGCATTTGGTTCATCTACTTACAATGTATAAAAGATCACCGGGGGGGGCTAGGTGTCAAACTTTGAACCCTTATATTTCCACCCCTATTGTGGTGCTAGCTTTCTAACTTGGGTGCTAGCTAGTGCTAGCTATAGGCTATCTAGTGCTAGGTTTTGAAAAGGATAGAACAAATTGGCGGTGCTCGCGTTAACTTAGCCCCCCCAGAATTCACCCTTAAATAACTCGCGAATGGCATTAGTGCCGGCTTTAAAACTTAAGTGCTAGCTAGTGCTAGCTATAAGCATTTGATTCATCTACTTTTAATTTTTAAAAAGTCACTGGGGGGGGCTAGCTGTCAAACTTTGAACCCTTATATTTCCACCCCTATTGTGGTGCTAGCTTCCTAACATGGGTGCTACCTAGTGCTAGCTATGGACTCTCTAGTGCTAGGTTTTGAAAGGAATAGAACAATTTGGCGGGGCTGGCGTTAACTTAGCCCCCCCCGAATTCACCCTTAAATATCTCTGGAACGTTATTGGTGCTAGCTTTAAAGTTTGGGTGCTAGCCGGTGCTAGGTAAGAGGATCCTAGTGCTAGGTTTTGGTGGAAATCTACGAACTGGGGGGGGCTAAGTTAACGGACCCATTATTCATAGTATAAGATAAATTAATCTCTCAGAGATTAATCTAGAGCGTGTCCTTCGGGCTCGTGAACGAAAAACCGTGAGCGTTAGATTTATTATTCAAAAATGGAAATTCTGCAACGAGGACTTGGAATTTGTTCAACGACTTTAAGTTGAACTTTCAAAAGAAATGTTTTCAATGCGGTATATGTATGAAGGCATATGAAAAAAGAGTTAAAATGAAAGAACAGACTCTTAATACACCTCGAATATTGAAACATTCATTCGCAAAAGGATCTCACCTGAGATGAAAGACGTATTAAGAAGAAATATCGTTGTTAAATCGGCAGAATTGAGTATTATAACTCGATTGAATCAGAATTGAGCGCGAATCACTTAAATCTGCTTACGAAATCTTACAAATAAAATTCGCATCCAAACTCAAAGAATATTACAAAACAATCGCAAGATTCCCTTTGCTTTTAAATTTTAGAAGAGAGATATTTTTATATGTACTGTCATTTAATAGCCGGGATTCTTTAATGTAATAAATTTGATTAAACGTCTGGATTAAATAATAATTAAAAACTAAAAATAGCGAAGTTGTCTATTTTTAGTGCAAATAAATGAATAAATAAATTATATAAATAAATTAATGTCAGAGCTTTCCTTACTTATCTACTTAAAATTATTTCTATCGCAACAAAAACAATTATCTCCAAGAGGGCAAGCATCTAACGCAACACCCCTTGAAGCATTTCACCAGGGGCACGACTTTTCAAAACATTAATACGAGGCTACAATCTTCAAACATAAACAGAAGATTAAATTAAGTATCTCATTACGAACCCTTGTCTATTGCAATTTACACCATAAAAGACAAAATCTTGCTTTTTCAACGAGTGCATAATGAAGAAAGGACAAGTTAATAAAGTCTCTCCTTCCTCCAGTTATTCTTAATATAATCAGATGATGATGGTGATGAGGACCGTGGCGATGGGTTAAATGTACACGTTTTGTATACGAGAGAGAGAAGGACAAAGAAAATGTGGGCAAACAAAATACCACCACCCCCCAAATAACAAAACGTTTTCCGATAATCCCGAAAAGTTATCAGGCGAGGAAATGAAGTCGGTTGACTTCATAATTAGAACCATTAGGGCCCTTTGTCTCGTAGATTGGCTGCCATTTTGTCTCTCGGTAGGTCTTCGACGACGTATTTTGCTTGTCGGATGTAATCATTCTCTTCTAGTTCGCGCGCTCGCCTGTAATCACGTTCGGTTCTTTTGTTTAACATCCACTAAATTTCATTACGGGCGTACAAGTCGTGTTAATTGAGAATTCCATAGTTAAATCAAAGAGATATCACTTTATTATCAAAGTTTTCCAGACGTTTACAAGAACAGAACAAGCAAACAAAAAAGGTTGATGATATCTAAATTGAAATATTATTCCAAAACATTTACATAATAAAAAAAAAAGGAAAAGAAAGACCATTGTAAAGAGAGGGCAATATATCATAACATTTCCGAATATTTGATACACGAACTGTATCATAAAAAATCCTCTCTTTTCAGCACAGATGGACAATAACGTTTTCTGTTTATTGATTACCGGAGGCACATCCTTACACAAGCTACATTTTTGAGCAAGACGTGATCAAAATATTGGGAAATATTTTAAGGGCGTCAATCCGGAAACGCGCACAACGGCATTTCTATCGTATTTCTTTTTTCAAGCATCATTGAAGAAACTATTTTGGACATTCGGATTTTTTATTTTCAAGACATGAGAAAAGGCTAATGTGAACTGCTAATGGAAGACCTTTCTTTTTTTAATTCACAACACACACAGCAAAGTTGATAATGGTAGGAAAGAGTGGAAGTTTAACTGTAGACAAGTTTCCTTTTTTACGCACGAACAGATCTACAGCGACTAACGTTTTAGAAACTAAGTAATATAAATTTTAGAAATAGGTAGTTCTTTAACGCCTTTCGGATGTAACAAGCGATGAATATATTAAAATTAAGTATGTTTTTAGTTATGATAATTTTAGAAAAAGAGAGAAAAATGGAATTGACTTACTAAATACTCCATAGTTGTCTGTTTGGTGTTAAAGTGCATAGTTAGCCTAAAACTAAATGGTTTTTGAGTATTTAGGCGAAGATGGCCCCAATTAAATTACACCCCTGTTATTATTTATATACTGCTATGGATAGTAGTATCAAAATTCAAACATTTTTATTTATAAATATCGCTTGTGAGTTTTTCAACTTTTCTAGTTAAAGAAGAGTCAATGTACTTTTTACAAAGGTTAAAGAAGGTATTTTCTGTAATTGTCGTTAAACAGTTTAACTACGAAGTTTTTGTATAAACGTTAATTTTATATTTATTTCGTTTGTGTTACATTCCGATTAATTTAACACCATTGGGCAGTGAAAGAAACTCTAAAAGTTTTAGATAATTAAATAAATCTTATTAATTTTAAAATGATTTTTGAACTGCTGTAATAATTATTATCTTATGTATAAGTGTGATAATTTCATATCCAATTAAATGTTTTGAATCATTAGATTACATTTTCTGAATAATATTATTACATGAATTGATGAATAATAAAATGTGTAACAGATCTGAATCATGTATTATAAAACCATATTTTATAATCAGAATCATGTTTTGTAAATAAGATTGTAAATTATGATTTGGTACTAGTTATTATGTAAGTATTATGTATTAAGTATAGTATGTAAATAACTGTATTACTATGAGATCCTGCCATGCATATAATATCCATATAAAAAGATATTTTAGTTTGTTGAGAATTTGTATTCAATTTGATTTTATTGTACAAATGACCATCCAAAAGATCCAAATTACATATGTTATAGCAGAGAAATTTTTTGTTGGATGCAAACATCCTTATATACCACCAAATGCAATAAAAGAATACAAGGTTTTCTATAGTGAACATTAAAATATAGGTTTCTAAGTATAGACAATTAAAATAATAATTTATTACTATTGATAAGAGGAAGAGATAAATATAGAACAATCTAGATACAGAATAATAGAAATAAAAAAATAACAAGAAAATTTTGAAATGATAAAAACTTCTTAAAAACTAAATATCTGTAAAACTTGTAAATTTGGATAAAACTGTTAAAGATTATGTTATAAAAGTTTTCTTTATGGAACTGTAAAAATGAAATGGTTACAATACAAAATATAAAATCTCATGCAAGCTACTAGTAGTACCAGAAAAAGAAATATTGTAACCAGGGGAGTTATTTCTTTATGAGACGATTGAGATTGTGTTACTTGTGTATCAATATAATTGATAAGTCACTCTAGCTGTTTTGGTTTGCCGGGAATAAATCAAGAAGAAAAGCGAATAGTTAATTGTGAGGTTGTACTTATTTCTCACCATAAAACATATATCATATATAACAGCTTAGTCAAGGTATAGTATAATAAACCTGAGTACAGGATAGTTTGTGTACAGTACATGTAATTTGACAAATGCAGATTTTCTTTAGTTTTCATCATACTTATACTCATAAATATTGTCTACTGCAATTAATCATTCCCACTTACATTCGACATAAAAGAATACTCAGAAAGTAGAATTAATCTGATATTAGACAACAAAATTTTATTCATATGCCAAAATAATGTCATCCGTCAGAATTTCGCGTTATTAAAATAAAAATAGATTATAAGTAATGAACCAGTAGATGACGTCAGTAACAATATAAGTTCAAATATAAATAAACGGGAAATAAGATATGTTCATAAAATATCCCTGAACCCAATAAACACATTGTGTTTATTATTGAAAATTTTACAGAATCAACAATTATATATTTAAAGCAATATTAAATATTTTATTTAAAAAAATTAAAGGAACTGCATGGAATTTGAGCCATGGCTTTCTAGACAAAAATACAGAAAATAAGACTAATTGATTAAACATTATCAAATTAGTATTTAATTGTAAGTTATTCTGTTTTATAAATATTATAATTATTAAAAAAAGGTATATTTATGAAATATATTAAATATTTTATTTAAAAGAAATTTGCGAACTGCATGGGATTTGAACCGTGGTTCTCTAATCTGAGAGCCATCCACGGCGCCATGCTCTGTTGACGTTGTCTGCTTATTTAACGACTGTCACCTATCAACCTTTTTGTTTGTTTCTTTTTTAATTATTTATTTATTATCTTTGACGATTTTTTACAATTACTAATTACTGTACATTCACTTATTAAATGGTTGATATTAATTAATCAACAATTAATATTAATTTATTTACGCATGTAAACATGTTTTGAAATTTGATATTTAGTGCGTTCACATTGAGGGGAAATGAGTGCCATGGCGAGGGCGCCACCGCTCAATGATTAATTAATTTTTGCGATTCTACTTCTAACAAAACAAAGGCGTGTATGATTATCCTCAGATTTTGCACAGTGCTTAGTAAGTACATTTTCGATGCCGCTAGAGAGTAAGTTGTCTGAAAAATCTGCTAACTCAGATTTTCGAAAATCTGTTTAGATGTATACTCGTGTATATGTAGAAAGAACCGCTTCGCGAGCATTCGAAAAAGCCCTTAAATAAAATTTTAATATTTAACCAGCACAGTATATAAGCTTAGGGAACGCTAATATTTGGCCATTTCTGTTATATCGTTAAAGATAGCAGTCTTCCATATAATAATAATAATAATAATTGCTACAACCCATAACCTGGAAGCCAGGCCCCAGAAGCTATAAGCTTGTGCGGGAGGGAGGGGGCGATTATTATTATTACGTAGGCCCTACGTGCGGCTGCAGCCGACTTACAGATGGAACAGCGCAAATCCCACATTTGTGTCACAACTAAGGAAAACTGCAGAAAACCTTATCCACATCTGCTGGCACCGGGAGTCGATCTCGGGCCGCTTGGGTGAAAGTCCAGCACGCTAGACATTACACTGCCAAGACTGTTAAGTAAATATAAAAAATATATAAGTAAACATTCTTGCTCGATTCGTTAAAGCAGTCCTATATTTTAATATAATGTTCTTGCTGACAGTTAAAATAGCAAAAGTTATATATAACTAAAAAAGATAAACATATAAAAATATAATATGTTAAATTGCATAGTATAATGTACTATTAATTACAATAAACCTTCGCACATGTTTAACATGATGTTTTAATAAATTTTTGATCTGAAAATGAAAGTACGTCGTTAATGAAAATGTAATATTTTATGATTATAAAAACGGAAAATTAAACCAGTCTTTAAAAGAAAAAAAGTGGGTAAGGGTTGTGGAGAATACAGCGATTCTATAAGGAAAATTTGTTGAATCCTGGTTTTTCTCATAATTACACGTGGTTACGGAATATATAATCGAGGTACAAAGAGAAGATACTGGAAATGGTAATTGTTCCAATAAAGTGATTTATGAAGTTTAGGAAGTATGCTGTTAAATACTCTAACTCAATAATAAAAACGAAACGGAAAGGACGGCTCTACTAAGTAATAAAGGTAGGAAACTGTCTTTTCTTCTATTTCATCTGGAATCGCGTGAACAAAAAGATTGGATAATATGGTATGAAAGTTAGTTAATAACGAGTTTGGTCAAATAATTTATTAGTTTATAAATTATTAGTCAGTTAGTATTAGAATTATCTTTTATTTTATTTTACTTTTTTCATGAATATTATATTATATTCGTTTCTTTCAGTTATACATGGCGCCCAACTTAATTGAGTAATCTTGAAGAAGGGATTTGCATAACTTATTTGGTATAAGTAATACTTTACTAAACCTCTATAGAATGGTATCTCTAAATCATTTATAGAATTAAAAAATATAGAAAAAGAAAATTGAAGTTTATTTTAAAGATTAAAATCATTATGAAAAAATTTCACTTCTCATTTTAAATTTAATAAGAATTAACTCATTTAGCTTCTATGATCTAGTGGCATTTATTCGCTTGCTATTTTAGAAATAGTTAGAATAATTTTATTTTTATTAATTACCACAAATTTATTTTGTTTGTCCATTTGTGTGGCATTTCATCGCATATTTATTTCGCTTGTCGCAACGTGGGGCACCGCTTATTTATTTGTAACCCAACACAGGGTGAATTTTAATTTACTTAATTAGGACATACCTACTATAATTTATTTATTTCACTACCATTTTAGTGAGGATTTACCGCAATATATTATAGGTATAGGTATATATATTGAACTTCTGTGTAACATAAAATTCACATTTCGTTACAAATGTAGCTTTTAGTAGATTAATATTTACGAAAAAGGATATATACCTTCGATGGCCATCGAATTCTAACAAAAAGAAAGACGACGCTTAACAGGAAACATGTACCGTTGGAAGATTTTCGTTGTTATTTAAATACCGGATTCCGATAATGAATAAATTGCTAGAATCCCTTTCATTCCTTTTGAGAAAAAAGGTATCCTCCCTAAGAGCTGACTGTCCTAAAATTCCAGTTTGGTTATAACATTTTATGCAGGAGCTTTTGTCAACGAAGTAAGGGATGCCTGAAAGCACTACTCATGCCAAACGCCACCACCAAGTCTGTGGTGAGTGATGCTATCAAACATACAAAATTTCCCTGCCGGCCGACCCCCTTGATGTGGTGTCGATAGACAAAATGATACGCTTAAAGCACGTTTTCAAGTTTTCCATGTAGTTTGTGTTTATTATACGGCGATAAATTGCATGCCCTCTTGCCTTCTTCAAGTTTTCCTGGTAAACGATAAAATGAAAATTTGTATGTTGACGTTTGTAGATTCCGTATCGTGCTTCAGCAACGAATCGAATATGTATCGATTAAGTAGTTGTAAACTACTACTACAGCACGTGGTAATAAATTCTTATTTTGACAAAGATACTTTTTAATGCGTAACTCTGACTAACGACACAATGATAGTATTCAATTAAAAATTATTGTTGGGGCGTTAAAAACAAGCTACTGTTTTTCTATCTGAGATATCTAGAACTTAAAGGTTTATGTAATTGGTCTATTTATTTAGACAATTCAATTTATACAATTATTAAAATCTCATTTGCAAGGCATAATTCAAGAGTATTCATAACTTCAAATTAAAGATGCAAAATTATTAAAAGTTAGAAGATAAATTAGTGAATATAAAGAACACGTACGTCATTACAAAAATAAACATCCTGAAAATTCGAATTACGCCAAACACCTTTTAGAACAAAATCACACAATGACTCCTCAAAATAATATTAAATTCCTACATTTTTGTAATAACAAACGCAAATTAGACATTTTAGAAGCCTTTGAGATATACAAACACAAACTCAGGGTACCTTTAATGAATGAACAACTTGAGCTCAGTAATTCTCCGTTACTGGAAGTATTAGATATTTAATTCTGATTATTATTTTATCTAGTTACCTATTTTTGTATCTACCTTAGCGACGTGTTTGTTTATAATTATATTACCTTTGATAATGACAGCATAGCTGTCGAAACAATATTGTCAGGTTATATTTTAATAAAACTGTGAAACTTTTACTAATCTTTATTTATTTCATGATTATGGAGTTCCACAAAGTAAGACTGGAAACAATAAACAATGTAAAAAATATTCACTGAAATAATGATTTTGAATCTTACCACAGACATAAGAATAACTGTTATTGTATAAATTAAATTAAATTAGTTCAAATTCAAACTGAAGTAGCATCGCCAACTGCTAATTATTCGAATGGCAATGACAGTCGGCTTCTAACATCGTTACTTAATTGAATTTATTTTTCGGCGTTACAACTATTCCTACAGGGATGGTTCGATTAACAGTAGTGTAAAGTAAGATTTATAAACAATTTTATCTGACCACATACTTATTAAAGATTGAAGGCATCAATATTTTGTTTATACATTTTTATTAAAAAGTAGTGCAAAATTATGTTAATTTTTGAGTATTTATTTAAATTCCCTTTTTATATTTTTTACATTTGTAGCAGAACTTTGGATTTCCTTCAAATATCAATTTTTCAATATAAAATTATGTTTTTCATAAATATAATCTGTGTTTATTTCAATATTAAGTAATTAAAAATTAAAGATTAAGTAGAAAGAAGTAGAAAATAAGTAACTTGAAGTACCCCATATAATTTAAGGGTGGGTATATAATTGAAATATTGACACTGAAATGTAGAATTTAGTACATATATAATTATAATACAAGCAGCAAATAGATTTTTAACTGCTTTGCTTAACTTACCAATTTATATTTTTTATCCATGAAACTTACGAAAGGTGAAAATGCACGTACCTAAAAATAAAAAGATAATTAATTTAGTTCTTAATTAACTATTGAAAAACACATAAACAGAGAATTATATAAACTTTATAACTTATCATTTAAATAAAAAATCAAATTTGGAATCTTAATTCAAAGTTGATAATTTAGAATTAAGACTTTGGAATATACAGGTATTCACATTACATTAAAAATATGAAACAAACAGAAAAATCCCCTTATTTTATTTACTGCAAACAAAATTAATATGACAGGATTTTTTTTTATTCACACACTGCGGATATTAATACACATAGGGGTTAATGTGCCTAATAAAAGAATTTAATTGTCTTACAAATAAAAAAACAAAAATACCGTTTTTGAAACGAAATGTCGTCTCCAACATGTTTTGCTTATTTAGTTCATCTGTTATTATTATACGTAATCACTTGTCCAAAACTAAAAAAATAAAGTGAGGTCTAATACTCTACTATTTTACGAGCTACCATGCACATTTTAGAAACCAAACAGTATTTTTTAATCTCCTTGATGTTCAAAATATTTCAAATTCATAAATTCAATTTATTACATAAAATATTAATAAATATATCTTTACTATTTAATTTAAAAACATTGATCCTCAACTTCGATGTTGTTTTTCTCCAAAAGTATAAAAGTACCGGCCACAAAAATGATGTATAGGACTTTTCTTTCTTTAATGATTATATAACCATTAGCAAAGTCCGACCATCCCGTGCTGAGACACCATGTATAGCTTGTAACGGGTACATTTTCCAACAGCATTTTGTATGCAGAATTTTGCATTTAGTCTTATTAAAAAATCTTAAGTTCGGTCCTGTGGACTTCGCTTTATTTAAACCAGCATTTCATCATGTAAACATTTCCTATAGAAAGCACTTTTAGGAAAGGATTGTTTTATATTTGATATAATTAATGAATGTGGTGTCACCAAGAATGATGTTTTTCAGTATTTGTTTGCTTATATTTTAATATAATATCGATTACTTCGGGAAAGACCTTGATAAGAAAGTGCTTGTGTGAAGTGCTTGGTCAACTTATTTTATAGAGATATTTCTGTTAACATTCTGAGAATACAGGATTCGAAAATACAATTTCCTTTGTTAGTGATCTGCGTGTTAAAATTTAAGTCAGTTTACGGCGTAGGAATCTTGTCTACACGCCAGACGCTGTACCACTTCGCATTAGTTTGGCGCGCAATTTCTGGCGGTTCTACTTTTTGTATTTGAGTCTAGAATCCTATAGAAGGTCAAGCAAAAAGCGCCCTTGCTGCATAAAAATATATGTTTCCACGCGGAGTTAAGGGACCCGAGGAAATAAAAACGCTCGCTGGGGTTGACGCAAAAAGATTTACCACCGAACCCTTACAGCAAGCGGTCGATTGCGGTCGATATTATAAATGTACACACTTTAACTTGGGGTGTGCGGGTTCTTCGTTTGAGTTCAGATCAATAATGATTGATCTATAATCACTGCTACCGAATTACAGTTAGTTATAAACCCTTTAGATTTGCTATAAATCTAAATACAGTACAGTACCGTTTCAGTGCTATTTTGTGCAAAGTGCCAGTTTTAAAAGGAATTCCGTCTCGATAAATCGTGTTAGAAAGATTTATAATTTTGTAACGCGAGTAAACAAAGGTGTTTCACTTTTTGGTAAAGAACTATTAAAAACAATTATTTCGTTTCGTTTGGTTTTAAGACCAGTGCAGTTTTCTTCAAGAAAGATCAATTGTAATCGATCCAGAATTTAATGATCGACTCCCGTATTTTTATAAATTAAAATTCCGCTTAAAGAATTTAAACGCATTTAGTGCTACTAGTGATTAAAACAATTTAAGTTCCTGAAACATTATTGTTATTTTCTAAATGAAAGTAAATACGTTATTACGTATAAACAGTTTAAAATCTTGGCTTATTTGTGTGTGTTCGACTCAACTTGTTTATGAAACCATATGGACGAATGACAGTAATTAAATTGAATCGCATTTCTGGTGTTTGTTACTGAAAATCAACACTTCAATACAACGCCGAGTTCAATAACAATTTTCCGAAATAAAGGCCAATTTCCAATTTCTACTGGACTGTATGTGTTGTATTCCACGAGTTTGGTGGATGAAATTCAAGGTACCGTATTTTTTAAGTGATTGTTTTATAATGCAGTTAGTTAAGAACCTTTTAGTTAAAGAATGTTGCAATTTTTCTTTAGGAAGAGAGCTCTCTACTTTATTTAGAAATCTTTAAAATTAATGTATTTTAAAATCATCCAAATTGATAATAATTGAATTAATCTAATTTGCATAATATCCTTTAGATATTTGTTTATAGATTTTGTCAACAAAGTCAAGTCAACTTAAACTTTATTACCTGAATAAAATTTATTGAATAATTCTTTTGGTCGATCTTATAAACTTCTTGGTTATTTTTGTTAATTATTGAAAGGTCTTATATGAATCTTTTTGATTTACTTTGGTGTACTTATTATTTAAAGAATATTGAGTAGACTTGTAATAAATGTACGAGTGGTGTTTTATTTTATATATGTATTGTTATGTCTTAACCATTTTTCTTCCTGTTAAATAAATGTTTTCAGATCAAAACTAAGGATCTAGAAAACGGAACCATATAATTATGAACATCTTATTTCATTTTTATTTCAAAATTTTAAATAAACAAAATCTTTTTTGATTCAACTAAATATTTTATTCATTTTCTTGTTAATGAATTTAATAATTTTTAAAGCTTATTCTATTAACATCTTTGATTGGTTATTTATAATCAATACCTTAAGCTTCATAATCAGATGCCGCCCTTTTTGAGTTATTATTTGTGTTTTGAGACCTTTATCTACTCCTTTTCACAATTTATACAGCTGTGGAACCAATACCTACGACTTGATTAATTAATTTGTAAGAAAGAGTTTAAATCTCAAGCTGTGGCAAATATTTTGAGTTTCTTAGATACAGTAAGTATATATAATTTTATAGTTTTTATTGTTTATTTTGAGAAAAAAAAACGAAAGTTTCAAACTTCGAGTTTATGATGGTAGTTTATAAGTAGGATTTAGAATTTTGTACAAACACATACATAGTTGAAGTTAAATCTCTAAGATTGAAACGACAGAATTCGGAATTTGAAAGAACAAATTTGTAAATTAGTCTTGATATTTAGAAAGCACAGTTCAGAATTATGGTGTCAGAATTAGGCATGTCCGAATTAGAGTAAAAAAGTGAATAACTATAATTTAGATTTAAAATATGTATTTTAAAATAAAAATTTAATTTGTGTAGATATCTATACTTTCCCCAGTCATATAATATTTAATAAATATTTGTTAAAGGTATTTTAAATTTTAAATGTTTTTTAATATAAGAAATACGAAGAAATATTTATTAAATCTGTATTTTACATTGAATAATTTATATTTCAATTTATACATATCATACATAGGTGGAGAAATATATAAAAATCTAACGTATGTATTAAATGTTTGTATATTAGAAAATTAATATTTAATAATGTACATTTGATAAACATTTCATATGCAAATAAAACTTAACATAAAATTTAGCATGATGAAATATTCATTAAATGTTTTGTTTTGAGCAAATAATTTACATTTAAATATTCATATTTTGTAAATATTCAACGTATATTTCCAATTTCGGATATATTATAGTTTATATAAATATTACATAGCTTATCAATTGTAACGGTATATTTTTACAAGCTCTGAAGTCCGGTTCTGCACATTTACGTTCTTTTTAAAGTGTAAACTTGCGTTAGCATTCGATATACACAACCCTGTAAAAATTATTTTAAAAAAGGGTCATGATTCGACATTCTTAGAATTATAAAGAGCATTTGGGCAATAGATTATCTCTTTCTGTATGTTATTTATGCACGTATACATCGCTTAATGTAGTTTCTTTGTTAAAAATCCTGGAAAACTATTGAATATGGTTCGTGATAAATTTAACGTAAGCCACCTTTATCGAATTTCGTGCTTGCTATGTATAAAAAACATTTAACTTGACGCGCCTGCAGTTTTATAAACATCTGCATGTACTATTCGCCCGCGAAAATACTAACTGCGTAGCGTTTGGTTCTTTAAGGCCAGTGTCAAATAGTAAAAACTAGAAAAATTCCCCTTATCGACTCCACGTGGACTAAAATGCTCTCATTTGTCAAGATGGGATCAGGCGTTCTTCTGATTGGGTATACTATAGAATACAGTTGCATATAGACCGGCTAAAGTTCTTGTTCGGCGTGCCTTGAGCCTCGGCGAGGTACAATTATACATCCCGTTAAGTGAATTTAGTAATTTTCCGTTTGAGTATGTTGTTAGTGCCGTTCAATTTGTTTATTATAAAATAACAAATTAACTATTTAAAGTGCCGTCTAGTTTTTCTAGTTGTTTGAATAAAAATGCAGTTTTACAGTAACGCTTAAATATAGTTATTTGGTGAGTCTTCATTTATTTTGAGCAGCATTCAAGTAATTTCGAGTACCGTTCCAGACAGAAGAATAATAAAGAATTTAATATCGAAGGCAGTTATTGCAAAACAGTTGTGCTAAAGTATGATGAATCTCGTTAACAACATTCAGTTCAAAATCCAGAAGACTTCTTCCCGCATCGTTACGCCCAGCAGTTTGTTATTGTAGCTTTGTTTAAAGCTTTTAAGGTGTTTTGATTGTCAAGAATTCGAATCCTTCAACTTGTGAAAGGAATTTTGGTTTGAACACTACTGTGGACGATAAAAAGTGGCTAAGGTATTTAATTTTATTAATATTGTATTGTTAGATAATACTTAGTCATTTGGGATCCCGAAATTTTATTCATTTTTGGAACAATAACTAATTTAAATTGATGGTTTTATATCTTGAATTTACAAATTTTCATTAATGTATAACTATATTTTGATGTATTTTGTATTTGGAATTTGCTATTTTTTTATTAATGTGTAACTATTTTGATTTGCATTGTATGTACCATTTTCTTTTGTTCTTAATATACAGATTTCAAATTTAATTGATTACTTGACATAGTTTGGCTAAACGGACTGTTGATGTTTTTTGTTTTCTTTGGCTAATCAAGATCTTTAATTGTTTGATTCATGTTTTAATTAAATTAACGTCAAAATTAATAAGGAGGTTAGTTCCTTAGCTGATAACCTTCGCTTTTTCTAAATTTTATTCATGTTTTATGAAAAACATCCTCAGCTTTGGTGGCGCCCAACATATTATTATTTACTCCTGAATCCATTATTTAATTAGAAGCTTTTAGGGTTAACACCTGCGACCTGAATTAAAATTTGTAAGAAAGAGCTAAATCTCAAGCCGGCAATTTTGATCATTTTGATTTACAGTAAGTATCGTAATTTGTGTCCTAAATTTAGTTTATGTAATGTGAATTCTTCGTTTGAAGTTTAAACGTTGTTTTTTATCGTACAGAAAAACGTATGTTTCACAATGAGTAACTTAACAATTAAAATATGTAAAACATGTATTGAAGGTGAAAACCTCTGGAAATTCTCTTTTCATTTTATAAAACATTTTTAAACAGTTTATTGTAAACATATTTATTTAAACTTCACTTGAGGTTTATAAGCGGCAATGTTGGTTCTCTGTGTAAAACAGTTTCATTTGGTTATGGCAGTCGACGTTAGTCCGTTAAAATTAAATATAACCTAGCTATCTTTAGTAGATACTTCAGCATATCACTCTTTTTAAGGACAGATTTGGAGACTGTTCCCATATTACATATTTCAACGTTAATATTTCATTAGTTTAAAGATATTTGCAATCGTTTTCTAGCCTCATTGTGATTACAATATTATTTTTCTTTAGTATCACTTTTGATTTTATAAATAATTTTTATGTACGTTCTTACTCAAATTTATCAATCAACAGATCATTATAAATTAGGTTAGATTCAAGAATTGGCAAACTTAAGTACATAACTATACTATACACACAAACATTAACGGGCCAAATATTAAAATTTTAAAACGCAGAAATTTTAATGTTCTCATGTGAGTTCTGTAAGGTAGCATAAATTAACCGTAAATATTAAAATTACGCCATTAAATTTAAATTGCTCTGCTGTTAACATACAGTACCTAGCCTTATATTTTTAATTTTATCGTACCTGCCGTTCGTCGGTTAGAAATGAGGTCCGAAAAATTTAAATTGAAATTATGCAAGTCTTTTTTAATTAATAAAATCTACTAAATTCCTTCACATTTTGAACTCGAAACCCAAAATCGCGTTGTGAAGTAGAAGTAATTTAAGAAGAGGTATGTTTATATTCATTTTATTATCCCACTCGACAGTAACTGGTTTGGCCATCAAACTTTAGCAATTTGAAGGCAACTTCCATCGTTTCCATTAACCGCACAGCTAAAACTCCGCAAACACATAGCAGTGCATCCTTCTCGTCGACCAACAAACCGATTTGCTGAAAGATAGGGTGCGACAGATAGCCAACTCAGTATCTAGTTGTACCGTACCTTCCTTCTTTTACTCAACCTTTACTTCTCGCCGAGCTCTTATATATAGTTGTACAAACTCTCCAAACGCAGATTAAATATACAAATGGATACATGTCTTTCTCTAGAATTTAATGAGACCCTTTAGAATTAAGTCCAAGTCTGCCTCATCCATACACATTAGCTTTAGAGCAGTATTATTTCTGTCAAAGTAGCTACTTCTAATCTAAATAGATAGTGGGAATAACGTTACCATTTGGAACAAAAGCGGAAAATTGACGATGATGGGAATTGCAGGTGTGCTGTGAGAATTTGAATGTGTTTGTAAATTTTCAGTGCGGTTTAATAATTCAATCAAAACTAACAAGTAATTGTTTGTTGATCACCATCGTTGCTAACAAAAAGTTACTTTTATAGTCAATTAAGGAAACCCTTTATTTTATTGACTTGCAATAAATTTTGCTCAATGTTTTTCAATAACAATGTACCTGAAGAAAAATAGATTAATTTCTTTTTCGAGACAAAATCAATACTTTTGTACTGAATAGTTTATTATTATAAACGATTCAATGCTATTTATACCAGGCTAACTTGAACGTCAAACCGAACAAACAGCGAACAACCGAAAGCGACAACAGGATGAAACGATAAACGTAGTTTATCAAAAGTCTAGAAATATATGTAATTTAAAAGTAGTTTTCTAAAATTATACTAAAATTATGCTCCCGTTTACACTGAATTATATCTAATTCAATAGACACCGAAAAAAGCCCAAAAAGTGCTTTGTTTGAGAACTGCTGGAACACGACACTACCGTACAGATGTAAGAATTCTTTCATTGTAATTAGGAATAGGATTAATAGTTATATTCGGGCAATTATACGCATTGGTGATACCACATTTCATTTTGTTTGCTTATTTAGGGTGAAGGTACAGGAACCATAGGCGCAGCCAGGATTTTTGTTTGGGAGAGGGCAGACACCTATCTGTCTCTGTCTATGGGCTCGGACTTTTCGAGAAGAGATTTATTTGAATACTGGGAACAGTAACATTTAATTATTTAACGTTGCTATCACTGTTCAACAGCTGTTTTTAAAATGTCAAACTTATTTAGACTATAAATTTATTTAACAAAACAAATGCAAAATTTTATTGAAAACTAAGTGTTTGAATCATTTACCAATAAACAAAATTTTTGTTGTGTAAATTTGAGTACTATTTTTTCATCCAAAATTTAAACAGCTTCAAATAAAAAAAGAATAATTAAAATCGGTTCAAAATTCTAGATTTTGGCGTTTTGGGTTGGGAGTGCCTTAACTATTTTTGTCTAAATAATATATTTCCAGCCCCCCCTCGCTGCCTTTCCTTGGCTACGCCCATGGTTAAGAACAGTGTTTAGCATTCTTAGCACTTTAATAGCATTTTACTGTGGTTTTCCGTCATTTATTTTGAAATGTAACCATCGCATTGTACTTTTGTTAAAAACTAAATTTCTTAAACAAAAGCCCTTTTTTAGTCGGACGCCGATATACTCGTAAATGTTTTAAGCAATTTTATCTTTTGATTAAGTAAATAACAAAATATAAAACGAGTAAAATGACCAATTATTATCAAATAAATAATTAAAAAAGGCGCAATTTATGTTTGTGTTAAGTCAACAGTATTAAGTTCAATTTAATAGTATTCTACTTTAAAAGTATAACAAGATCCACTCTAATTTTAATTTTTTTGAGAGAAGAAAAGCCGTTAAATTGTTAAAAATATGTTTGTTAGTGTTCATGTTACTCTAGTTAGAGTAAATAAAACCAATATTGGCATCAATATACACTTGACAATGTATTTGACAAGAGAAGCGTGTGCTCAATAACGACAGTAGCAAAAAATACCGACATTCAGCTGTCTACTGTATTTGACTTCGACAACTATAACTGTGGAAACTTTGCAATTTAAATAGTTAGTTTTTTCTAATTTATATTATACAGATCGGCAAACCAATGCCATACATGGTTTGGTTACAATATCGTTAATAAATATAGCATAATTACATGGTTTAGTCATGAACGTTTTGTGTCTGGAATTTTTGTTGGTTTCACTATTGATTGTTAAAATACTGTTCACTGTTCACATATATCCTGTGGAAGGCCAATATTGGCACCAATATACACTTGACAATGTATTTGACAAAAGAAGCGTGTGCTCAATAACGACAGTAACAAAAAATGACGACAATCAGCTGTCTGCTGTATTTGACCTCGACTAGTTATAACTGTGGAAACTTTGCAATTTCAAAAGTTACTAAAATTGGTGAAATTTCAAAATTTTATAAATCTTAAATAATTTAATGTAGCTGTACAATTTAAAACGTAATGCACAACTAAGCAACATTTAGAGATCAAAATTATATTGACTAGGCCAAAAGCAGGTATCTGTACATAAATAGCAGTACTTATATTAAGTTTGGATTTGCAAAATTCTGAAATTCCCGCTAATCTTAGTAACTTCTCAAATTGCAATGTTTTAACAGATATAATTAAAGACCTGTTGACTGCAAATATGTTCACGTCTTTTTACTATGTGTGAATGTGAAACTTAGCAGTTTGTTTTAATAATTAATATAAGGTGACTTAAAACAATTTTACATTTTAAACATTTTATTAACATGCATTATACACTCGAGGAAACAAAAAACGCACCACTTGAAAACGCACCAAAGATACCAAAATTTCAAACCATCATAACTCGGCGGACTTTGGACGAAAATGGATGAACCTTTGAGTGCTAAAAAGTTTAGTGTCTACTTTAAGGGCGTGTGAGCGAATGTTACGTTTAAGCTTTTCGGTTCCCCGCCATCCCCCGAAGAATAAAAAATGTTTTTGATTCAAAAAAGGTCAAACTTTAACAACTTGTACGGTGTACCACAAAAATCGTGGACCCAATCGACCGCCAGGACAATAAAGTTCAGCCCCTTTTCTGTAAAGTTCTCGAAACTTCGAGTGCTTACGATGACTTGGCGCGAAGTTATGAATTTTTGAAATTTACTCTGCATTTTGTCGGGAGTCTTTCGTCTTCTGCCAGCGACACTATTACCGGTTGAGTTTGAACATTTTTTCTCAAATTCAAAAATTTTTAAAAATGTTTTTAATTAATAAAACATTTTTTTTATTAACTTTAATTTTTTTAACGTGTAACCGCCGACATCAGCGTTACCCGATGTGCGCCATGAGGAGGTTGTCGGTCGGATTTTACACATCGTGTGTGTGTGTGTCGCATGCTAACTCCTACCTCCAAAAGAGCAACAATTCGTGCACGTAGAATGTCCGTTAATTGTGGCATTGTAACGCTTCGAATAACTTTCTGATACTGATTAATTTCAACATTAGTAAAATAAAAATCAAAACATTAACTTAGACACTTACACATCGACGGTAACGTTGTCGGCGGTTACACGTTAAATAAAATGAACGTTAATAAAAAAATGTTTTTGTTAATTAAACATTTTTCAAAATTTTTTGAATTTGGAAAAGAAAAGATTCAAACTCAACCGATATTAATGTCGATGGCAGAAGAGGGAAAACACCCGACAAAATGCAGGGTAAATTTCAAAAATTCATAACTTTCCGCCAAAAAATCGTAGGTACTCGAAGTTTTGAAAACTTGACAGAAAAAAGATTGAGCTTTATTGCCTTGGCGGTCGATAGCGTCCACGATTTTTTTGGTACGCCGTACAAGCTGTTAAAGTTTGACATTTTTTTAATCAAAAACATTTTTTTCTGCGGGCGGTCACGGGGGGTGGAAAGGCCTTTACGTAACCTTCGCTCACACGTCCTTAAACTAGACACTTTAAGCTTTTTGGTACTTAAAGATTCATCCATTTTCGTCCAAAATCCGTCGAATTATGACGATTTGAAATTTTGGTATTTTTGGTGAGTTTTCAAGTGGTGCGTTTTTTTCCTCGAGTGTATTATAATTTTAGTAATTAGTCTTACTTACGATGAGTAAGACGGGAGCACTTGGAAACTTATAAGACATGTTCAACAGTAAACCATTTAATATTGATATCCAATGGAGTTGTGCTTTTTTCAATAATTCATATTCAGTGTTTTATTTCCAAACAATAAACAAAGATATTAAGAAATTAGGTAAGTAAAAGCAATAATTATAATTATATACAATTCGCAGAACAAAAGACTTAATTACATCATAATTGTAGTAATGTTGAACTTTGGCTTACTTCACGGAGTGCTGCAAGGAAATCTCCCAATAGAAATTTCGTGAGAGTTGGCATGGAGCACGGGTAGTAGTTCACTCTAGCAACAATGAGCAACAATATCAAGGATGGACCAAGAAAAACAATTTCGAAGTAAAGGTTCCGGGGTGTCCTTTAACCAAAACAGAAGTGTCCCAACTGGGCTGCTATATATTTTTTCAATGCGTTCTTATGTTTTAATTGTATATGTATGCTTTTTATGTATGTTAAAAAAATAAAACACTTATTTTATCAATGACCTTGACCCCGGACAACTACATTACTTTCACTCTAAATTTTAATCTAATTAGAAAACAAATAATACAATAGTTGTATAAATATCCACTCTAAATAGATAATATCTTTCTCATGTAGAGTAAAAGATTCAAACGTCAACAGTAAAGTTTTATTCCGAAATGATTAAAAATTAGACTGTTTTGAGTAAAAAAAGTTATGAAAAATGATTAAAGATATAAATGTTTTCGAGTGCAATGGGTTTACACTAAGAAGTTCCAGTCTACACGAAGGAACAGATTAGATATTTTACTCTAAATGTATTGGACCTAAACACACACTTTTTAGAGCGGTCTAGTGTTTGAATTTTACACTAAATTTTTTACTGTGTATACAAAGATATAAGCTTAGCCCTACGCTCTGTCACCCGGTACATCAGTCAGGTATAATGCCATTTAAGCTTTTTAAGGATGTAGCTGTGTGGGGGCGAGTATAAAAAATACTTCTTGCAACATACAGCAATTATTTCAGAAGCTATTTGAGGTGTCTAATTTTATAAACAAATCACATACACATTATTTCTAACCCATTAAGTAAATTCTAATACACGTACAAGCAACGCCTACTTGTAGGAGTAGCTTCAGTGAGTTTTTTTAATAAAATTAAATTTTTTTATAGTGTATAGACTTTTTGAACTAAATAAACATTCTTATTAAAGCGGATTTTTTGCAATTTCAGCTCTGGTTTATTAAACAGATATTATCCTAGTCAATCCAGCACCAACAATAAAATAATTTATCACATATCACATGAAATATATAGTGATCAAGTGAAGCCTGTTTTAGCTTAATGGTTTCTACAATAATTTATCATTGGATAATGACCAAATACCGCCACCAAAACGTTAACTATTATACAATCCTATTAATTTATAATTATCAAATGGTAATAAATAACTAACTGACTAAGAATAAATAAACTATGTAAGTATTAAATATATAATTGCTATATTCGTTGGTAGTATAGATAAAAATGTGCATAATTTAATATTTATGTAACCCATTTTGTTTCAAAGGTTAATGTTAACAAATATAATACTAAACAGGTATAGTACCAATTTGCAGTTTTAGTCATGTTTGAAAATTCAGCTTCTGTAATAATTTTGCAGAAATTAAAAAGTAGATTGAATGACGGGTTATTCTCAAAACTTCCTTTGTTAGGGAATACAGACTCCAGCCTAATTGCCACATTTTTTAAATTATAGTTTGGATAGTTATAAGTTTGGAAAATAGCTCTTCTATGATTACAATTAAACCTTGCAGATTCTTGCCAAAAAGTTGCAACACTGAAGTTTGATTCAGGTTACGACTACATTTCTTTGCAATTACTAACTTATAGAATTGACACTGTTAACTGATATAATGCAATATAACAATTTAATAGTTTTCAATTTCGCTTAATCTTTAAATAACGATTAACCTCTAATTCGTCTCGACAGTAAATTAAGTGTCATCTCTTACCTTTCTTATAATTAAAACTAGTGCACTAAAGCTCATTAAATATACTCTCTTTGCAGTTTAATTTCCAAATTTAGTTTAAATGAATTAGTAGACATTTCGCTTATGCGGCCTTACATGTTATTTCACTTTATTCAAAAAATTGCGCAGGAATGTTTTAGATAAGAAAACTTCAGCGGACTCACTTCTCTTGACTTCTACTTTGATTCATATTTATATTATTATGAGGGAGTAATAATTAGCAAGACATTTTGTGCACGTTTTATATCTTTTATCGAAATAATTCTTCACATAGAAGGGTTTTATTGACAAAGATTGTGCTGTTCAATTTTATATTTTAGTAGTTTAGCACGAATGATGCCTTGGTGGATGTGAAAAGAAGATATTACTATAGCACCTGCAGTATAGCATGTTATTTAGATTAAGATGAAAATTGTCGTTCTCTGGGTAGCATATTAGGTAATTATCGTTCAACGCCAAGATCAAAAAGAGAGATAGTATGAATCCTTTTTAAATTCGACTGTGAAATTCTTAATAAGATGAATTAACTCAATTTCATAATATTACCGATCGACTTAATTTCAGACGTCTGACATAGAAAATCTACAATTCACTTTCAGGTAATAATCGTACTGAATTACCAACAGCTAACTTGAAAATTAGAAGTTCACGTCAAATGTGAGGTTAGAGACTTGTGGTGGTTCAGGCTCATCATTCTCAGACCTATACAATCTCAAAAATTATTCTAATAATTGACAGAAATAGACAAATAGTGTTCAGACTATCAGACTTGGTTATATTAAGCTATATTAAGAACCATCTTTCGGGTGACCTGTGTGTAAATTACCGTTCATCGCGATGGTAGCTAAATGGGGCATTGAGCTTGACTGCATTTAGGTAACATGTAAATTGCACTCATCGTTACATACGGTAACGTCTGGAATTCTACCTAACTTCGGATGATAGATACAGGAAGCAGTATTTACTGTTGTAGGATACTATACAGGTATATTGATCTAACCAGAGAGGTAGTGCGGGGCTAGCGTGTACCCCTGTTACGTCGACACAGTCTTGCGGTTGCCAATTAAATTGCCGTAATATCCTCCTATTTGAATGAACAGACCTGTATAAAAACGTTCTTCTCAAGTTCGACTAGCTTGATGTTAGTTAAGTTAGTGTTTTCCATCAACGGAAGCTGACTTGTCTAACGTTTTGCATGTGTGTTTGATGTGAGGAACATCGTTGTAACAGTGTTACCTAATTAACGAATTAAATTATTTGGAGTTCATCAAATTAACCTCGAATTATAATATTTACACTTAATTTCTCATTTGTTAAAGCTAAACTTAATATGACTCTGTATTATAAAAAGCTTTTACAAATTTATACCATGTCTGTTATAATAAATCTAAAATTTACTTTTTAGATTTACTTATGACTTCACTTGACAAATAAATAATACATTCCATCTCAATTTACCAGCTTACCAGCTATAAAAATTAATACTCTGAGAAAAACATTTTAAAAACAGGCTGGTCTCGAAAGAACATCAAATACAGGAGGTTGTATTCGCCTTTTTGTCATTGGTTATTCGTGACATAAGGACATTCTAGAAGAAATCCTTCAAGCATTTCTTTCCTCGTTCAACCCATGGGTGTAGTTTCCTATTTTGTATCATCAAGTATTGTAGTACAATATCGAAGAAGTCCGCAAGAGGACCAGCAACTTGTGGATTTGATTGCCCCAGTGGATTTAAAATAACTAATAAAGAACAAGTTTTTAGTGAGTTTAGTAGTTTAGCGAATTTTTTTAATTAAAATCTCTATTTTGTTTTATGTTCACGAAAATCTAAGATTTATTATTTAATTCTTACTGCGCGAGTTTCATAAAAATTTCTGTAAATGTAAATTATATAAAAGAAAATGACAACGATGATTACTCTTGTTTAAAGGTTTCCTAAGTATTTAATTAAATTAAATGTGGCATTGGAATTTACCTTTTTATTTCTTAGTAAAAATTAATTAAAACTGTTCTATTGTAATGAACCAATAATGTTCATAAATCTTTTGTTACAAAGGCGTGTTGTGTTTTTATTTTTGAATTGTGTCAACAAGAACAAAAGTTTTAATAAAGTGTTTATAATCATAACAATGCAACGTTTTGGATTTGAGTGGATATGAATTTTGATATAATTATTTTTCGTTCTTAAATCTCATACCAATAAGTTTTTCAATTAACACATACAACCTAAAAGTAATTTGTTCGAAAGTAATAATAAGAATTATATATATAAATATATAATAAGTTATATATAAATTTTGCATTTATCTATATTATCTATTTGAGCTTAGTGGCTCTAATCTACAATAAGAAAGAAAGAGAAATACAAAATAGACAAACAATTTTAATTTATGATGTATGTAATTTAATATTAGTAATATCATGCTTTTCTAATAAAATAATTTATTTGATTTTATATAAAATTAAAAATCTTGCCTTGAAAATGGCGATTTTAGGTGAAACTGTAGTCGAGCCTATTAAAATTTATTTTTGCAATTATTAAAGATGTGCAGAAGATAAGAGTTTTTATCGAATTTATCTTTTCCTCTTAACGATGTTTAATATTCTATTCGGGTCTCCTATGCTGTGCCTTCAATGTTGCTTAAATACTTGTTCCTGAATAGAAGAGTAAATAGAATATGATAGAACAAGACAGGTGAAACAAACGTAGATTGTAGAAACACTCTTTTATATCTGATCCTAGCTACTAACAAGCGGCCAATACAAATAATGCTTTGAAAGCTTTGTTATCCTGGGTACTCCATATAATAAAGCTGATTTTCACTAAAGTACTATCTAACATAAAACTCAAGCTAATTTCAAAGAATTAACCCCGAAAACAATGTTTTGCACAAGCACCTCCGAAATACATGTCTTCTTCTCTCAAAGCAGGAAAAGGAAGTGTAAGATTTTAAAAACTGATAACCATTATCAAGAATAAGTAGGTACATGGAATACTTTCAAAACGGAAAAATTCCTGAAAATAAAATAGAACAAAAATTGTTTATTTAGACAAGTCATTCTACACTTTACGAAAAGCTTCAATTTCTAAATGGGACAAAAGACTAAATTATATTGTTTTTAGGGATTTTCATCTTTGTCGCGATTTTAGTACTTTTAGACGGAGTTACTTATGCGCAATGCACGTAGAAATTCAACGACTTTTTGAAAGACAATTTTTCCTATTAAATTTACCAAAACATCAACCTTAAAATTGTTTTTTATAAAAGATTTAAAGTTTCGGGTAAAACGGTAAAGTAAATAATTGCACAATCAGCTGTTTCGTTAAGTCATCCGATGTTAAGTTAGAAAACTTAAAACTCTTTGCTTCCCACTTTCGTTTCTCCTGCCTTTTCTGTGGACCACTGCTCTGATATTTGCTCTTCAAGTTTATACACAATCAAGTAGAATTAGATCACAAAAACTAAAATATGACTATTTTCTAACCTAACACATTTGATGCACAGCTTGCGTGAATTGAAAAGCACCATGGAATTCCCCGTAACGTGTCGAATGTTTAAACACGGCGAGGTTGACAAATTTAGAAATGGTCAAAATTTCCTTAAGGGGGTTAAGTTTAGGTTCAGTAAAGGAACTCCGCGGCCTCTCCTTTCTTGGTCCGGGGGTATTGTTACGGTCCTGGACGTAGCGCAACGTAGCTTTGCATAAATTGCTCGTCAAACAGTCACTTTTAATCCGAATGACATACTATTACGTTCAGTAACATGATGTTAGTAACAAAACGTCGGCTTTAAAAACAATTAAATACTAGAATATTTAATCAAACCACTTTTAAAACGGTTATAGAAAAAGAAACCAATTAAACTACGTTCTATTTAAAAATTTTAGAAGCATAAAGAGACACATCCAACGTTACTTCAGATTTGAGGCACTGGAAATGGAAAACGAAACTAGATGTACAATCTCTTTACATGTCAACCGAATGCATATCTACCTTCGACATGCCCGTTAGAGTACTCTTCAAACTTCAAATCAAGTTTGGACAACTTTCATGTTTTTTAGAAGCGCTAGAGATAATTGATAAAACGCTTTGAACCATCAAACAGTAAACTCCGTTTACTGCATATTACTGAATTATGATGGAAATGCCGTAATAAAGATTTTTGTGTTAATAAATAATTAATTACTTTATATCTATACAGTTGTCATAGTTGTTGTTGTTGTCTTCCTCATTCTTATAAGATACTCAAATTAATTAGTTTGTATGGTTCTATAAACTTATATGCTAAAAAAAGTCACGAACAAGTTTCTTTTAGAAACCTATGATATTCCAACTACAAGCCTCACTTGCTCATATTCTCCCCAAAAAAAGAAAGAACAACTTTTTATGAGCAAACATCCTTCGCCATCACTCTATCAATAACAAGTACACAGAAGGACGGATACGCGTAAATTGATCTACCTCATACAGAATGTATGAGGACAACCTGTAAAAACACTCAGACTGTGACTATACATTTACAAATCGTCACCAAGGCAACGTGTCTCTCCACCCTGTCACATTCATATCGATTCAAATGTATTTTGTATAGTACAGAGAAGAGAGAGCGCGTTCATTCCTTCCTCTGTGTCTTATTCTTGTATGCTGCCAGTGCAAAATTAACGGTTAACAAACTACAAAGCGTTGAAAAGGGTGGTGGGTATGATGTTTTATCTCTCGGGAATTATAAATAAATATAGAGCTCGTAGATTATACACGTATTAAAAGCGGTATCATAAACTTAAAGCTTTTTGGCTTAAACGGGGTGACGTGTAAAGTAGCTTAAATTATATAATAACGATACGGTTTTATGTAGTGTTTATCTTTTGCAGAGTGTCGTTTAACAAAAAGGAAATATATAAATAAGCATTTATGTTTTACACTATTAAAAGAACTTTATTTCAAAATATAATCAAAATGAAACAATAGATAACGTTGTTTTATGAGACTGAAAGGTAGTGCTGCCAATCGGATCCGGATCCCGACACTTCGGGTCTCTAAAAGACCGGATCTGGGCTTTTAGAGAGATCAAAATCTGGAAAATATAATATACTAAACAAGCAGCTTTATTCCAGCAAAGCTTTTCTAGCAAGGTCACCTAAAACGCACGACCTTAAGGTCCTGTGGTACAAAAACTGAATGCCGAGTTTTATGCAATTTTCTTAAAGGATACGTTAAAGAAGTATTTTTATAAGCCGAGAAAAATGTTAAAAAAATTCCAAGTGTCAAAATGGCTCCAATAAAAAATTAAATCTCTAATGGCAAAATTTACTCGACTATTACTCAGTTATTAATCAATCAATCGCCTTCAAATTTGATAATGTTACAGCTATGACCACAAAGAAATGATCTAAAGAACGTTTCTCTTATTAATTTGTTAATAATAGGAACTGTTGTAACTCATAATTTCAACAATACAAATCAATATTATATTATAATATTTTATTATATGAAAAACCGTCAATTTCAAGATATATGAACTTTCAATACAACTCTTCTTTCCAAATTAGTTTATATTCAATAGTTAATTAGTGAGGTACGATTATGTTTTTAAATTTAGACTGGGATACACCTTTCAAGGGAATTCCTCCCACTTGTATTGTTGGTCATTTCGTTAACACCCAGTTTATCCATCTGGGTACAATAAATTATGGTCTTCTACCCTCATTGGGTAGAAACTTATTTTATGACCGTTTCTTACATTTTATGTGTCGACAATGATGCACTGTTAATCGCATGCGATTAACAGTGCACATATATTTTCCTTTATATTGGAAATTTTAGAATTTCCCATTATATATTCCTCAATTATAGTGTTCAGGGACCTAAAGGATAAACAAGTGATTGTTTATCTTTCTAATATTTATCTTTGATAATGACTGTTTAACTATGTGGAAACAATTATTATTGTCAGATATATAAATTGCAATAAATCTTGTGAAGCTTTTGGTAATTATTCTACGTATTTATATTTTATTTCATGATAATGGAGCATCACGAAGTAAGGCTTGATACAGTAAAGGCTGTCATATTATTGGCTTTGTTCTAATGTAATAACATATGCCAGAAGCTAATATAACATAAATTTTATAAATTATTTATACACGTTTATAACGTGAAAAAATATGTAACAAATAGTTGACAAATGGCAAGTACAACATTTGAATAGTTCATCGACCCTTTATCATAAAAACATAAAACCTTCCACAAATTTCTGTAATAACTCAAATAAGAATTGAAAATGGGACATAAGATTATTTGCAGTTTTGGTCCGGGTTATAATAATAATAAATTATTAAAATATTTCACATCTTTTCTTTTATCTTCAAACTAAATAAGACCTGCTGAATACAAAAGAATGTAGTGTTTATAATTAATACAGTAGGCTAATATTTGTTTTCAAATAAAATTATTAAAATATTCCACAGCTTTTCCTTTTTTAGCCATATATATATACACGGTGAGCCATTACGGAGTAATCGGACTTTGCCAGTGGTTAGATAACCATTAAAAAAAGAAAATTCCTATATACCATTTTTCTCGTATTTCTATACTTTTGGAGAAAAACGGCATCGAAGTTCAGCCTAATGTTTTCAAATTTAATAGTATAAATGCACATGACTCATATTTTAAAAGTTCAAGCAGATATTCAATACTACTAGAATGTGCAAGGATAGCGTAATAAAGTAATAAAAACGTCTTTATTTTGGCCAAGTGTTTCGTAGAATAACAACAGATAAACAGAATTAAATAAACAAAGCATGTTGAGAACGACCTCTCGATGGATATTGTTTCAAAAATGGTATTTTTGTTTTGTGTTGTTTCTGATGACTAAAACAATTTCAAATTCTTTTCATAGGCACATTAACCCCTATGTATAATACAATACTGCAGGTTTGTGAATAAACACATCTTTTGAGGTCAAGATCAAGGAGATACCCGATACTATTTGGTTTCTCAAATGATAACAAATTGCAAACCCCTTACACTGCAGCTTTTAGTAATAAAACGTAACAGTACTTGTACTTGACTATGTAAACAAATCCATCAAGCATTCAGGGTCGTTGAATTAAAACAATACCTATTGATGGATAGATCAAATTAGCTAAACATGTCTTTACTTAATTAAAACTAATATCTGTTTATTAACGCATAACACATCGAATTTAATGATATCATTGGATGGGTCTGTATTAAAATGATGTCATTTCTGTCTGCGTTTACTATTAGAATAGAGGGGAATCCCCCAGATTAATAGATCGTTTTGTTTTAACATCTAAAATGGAATGTGCGTCGTTTGCATTCTTGTTGTGCTTGTTTAAACAGATGCCACGTTTTTACTGATGGTGTCAATTTCTAAAGATCTTGCATTTATTTCTATTCGACTTAACAACACTGACCTGCATCAATTATACGTACTTTTCTGAAAACGTCGGTCAAAATTTTCGAAATTTTCAAGTTCATTTAATCAAAAAAAGTTATTAAGGTTTTATGTTTCTAATAACCAGAGAAGCTTATCCTCAAAGTCCGATCATTAAGTACTGAATCACCGTGTATATACCAATTAGAATTTCCATTGTCTCGTTAGGAAGGAAAGAAACTTATACAATCTGTATACAGGAAATTCGATGTGATATTAAAATTCTTAAAAAGTCTTATTTGCTGTTTGGAATAATTGGGTTTTCTACCTGCTATACTGACTACATGTTGCTACAAAAGTGCTAAAATAGGAAAGAAATAGATAACTGAACTCAAGATCAGTCCACCCCTATTTGGTTGATTTATGATCTGCTGCATTTTGCTGGTCCGAAGGATGGTCTTTTAGTAAAAATTGTATACTGGCACAAGTGGCTCCCCTATAACGGAGATAGTTTGCGTAACTACGTAACTAAGCAACAAGAAACAACAAAACTCTCAAAGTAAACTGTAGAACAGTAGTTACAGTTTCGGCACTATTCTATGAAAATAAGAAACATCAAAGTTACCGCCGTTCGTGCAATCGGTTTATATTATTTTCTTTTTCATTTTTTAATTTCCATACATAGCTATTATCGTATTTATGATATTTTCAGTAATGAGGAATGGGTGAATATCTGCTATTTTATTTTAGTGTGTCTCTGCAAATATTTAATGAACTGTAATTTATATTATAAATATAAAATATTCGTAAGGTAGCAATAATTTTGCACTATTAGGTACGTTGGAATTGAAGAGGAAAAGTATTTATAATTTTCTAGCAAAAATATTTGAATGCTGAAAATGTCTCTACCCTAGCATATCTTTTCATGTATAAAAGTTTGATTTATTTGTTAATTACTAACTTTCCAATATTCAATCGTTGGTATTATTAAACCAGAAAGTTTCTTAGTATCACTAGAAGGTAAGAAATAGTGTAGATTAATACAAAGTTAAATTATTGAAATTTTCTTCATTGCCCATAAATTTAGTGTCTCCTACACAGATTTTTTATATCTTTGATCAAATTGTCACTACCCTGGTTCTTGCGCAACCCCCATGGGTTGCAATTTTCCCTTGGTCACCATGAAACTCCGAAAATACGTAATGTTTACTAGCCCACTTTAAATTAGTGTGAAAATAGGAATTACTTTTTAGATAATAAAACACACAAACTTATTCTTATATTGTTTTGGTCACAAAAATGGGTAGCCAGCACACAAATAGCAGATATTCCCCCGAATAGAGAATTTGTAAATATGTACAGGACGTACAGTCTTAAACGACGTATATCCAGGAACGAATTAACTTACCAGCCCACCCCCACTCCCTTCAATGATCCTCGTAATTCTTCAAAGGATATGATCTCAATATTATACTCGAAATTATATAAATTATGTAAACACAGCAAAATTATTACAGTGGAACCAATAAAAGAAAGTACCTGCATAAACAATCAAAATTTTGTTGGAACAAATTTTTTTCCTATAATAAAATCCAGAATTTTATCTCTTTGAAACAACCCCTCTTCGCGTGGCCAAAACCATAGTTTATATGTAAATACTGTTTACACAGGAACATACTATTTAAAAATATTTCTGCCTCTTCAAGCTAAAATCCCTTTTTAAATATACAATTGAATACTACACTTCTTATCAATGCTATAATTCTGTGTTCATCTTAGTATGTATCATAAATGCATGTACAAAAGTGATAGAACGTTTCACTATGAACGTTTCACGTAAAATGAAAAAATTTGCGTTATTTACTTCCACTCCATTTTTACACTCGCATTGACCGCTACATGACTTAGCAACAGTTGATGCTTTATGACACCGGAGTACATATCGCACCGCTAGTTCATTATCTTCTACACGGCGATTATCGCTTAATAAAAAATATCCAAAAGCGTTTATGTTCTCATATTTTTATGAACACAATTTATTATTATTTTGTTGAATACATATCTCAAATATATTAAAATGAATTTCACAAATAGAAAGTATAACTACCGAAAAATATAATATTAAAAAAAATAAAAAATTAGTTCTATTCAGAAACAGGATAATTTCTGGCAAGCCGGTTTTCTATGAGCGGTTCAAAATTTTATTTATTGAAAAGAGATAACTCTTACATAAACCACATTTCTAAGGTTCTTTGATTTCGATAAATTACCTCCAGGACGTTCAAGTTCTGATTTTATACGGAAATAACTATAACTTGAAGAGGACTAGTGATTAGTAAGAGGACTACCCCCGATGCAACTGTTCTGGCGAATGAAGTCAACCATCCTAACAGCGCCAGCGTTCTATTAGCCTATCGCCTGAAAAATTTATAATAGGCCGTATTTGCTAACCTGCCTTAACGACAATAGGATTGGCATTAAACACGGTATTCTTGTTGGTATTTGATTCTATATATTGTTGAACGTTCAGGTGTTCCTTCGCGTCAAAATGACATGAATTGATTACGCTCAATTAGCACGCGCATTGTGTGGCACAATGCTACCAGTAACTCACTGGTAGAAGCGAGGTTACTATCCATCCTCTACCAGCTCTCCAGGCTAGTACCGGCTATAAACGTGGTCACCCGTCGGTTCTTTCTCCTAGGAGATTGTACCTCGTCCAGCTTCAGACTATCTCCCAATTCCTGTGGAATTGAGCACCAGCACGATATAAATTTAGCTAGAAAATCGCATATTTGGCCGATTGTATAAAGCATAGTAAATCAAGCTGCCAGATTGTTTTTATGAGAGGTTTAGGTCATTGCCCAGCAAAAGGAGAAGGTCTATTTGAACACCATCCAGCAAGCAAAAGTTTGTAAACAAAAATTACTTTTCTTGAAACTAGCGGTGCAATGTGTACTCCAGTATCATAAAGCATCAGCTGGGACGAAATCATGTAGGGTCAAATTGAGTTTAAAAATGTAGCGGAAATAAATAATCTATCGTCTATTAATATTTGATTGTTATAATAAAAAGGGAAAAATTACAGTAAACAAGCCACAATTTTTTGTTAAAAAATGGTGGGTAGGAAAGAATGGAAAGACGGGGGGTGTGGTAAAATGGAGAGCGGTATATTTGTGAAATGTGTTTTTTTTTAATATAAAAAATATTTAGTAACTCTTTATTTTATATCAAGTAATTTATAATTTTGACAAATATATAAAAATTTACATAATGTTTCATTTTGAAAAAACAGTTTACATTAAAATCTTCATGGTATAGGTATTTAACGTACATTTTCAAAAAGTATCTTCAATTTAGAATATTTTTTGTAGATTATATAAATATAACATACGGCGTAAATGTTTAACCTACAATGTAAACTATGTAAAACGTGTCTTTGAAGTGTGAAAGCCTCTGAAAACGTTCTTTTAATTCTATAAAACCTTTTTAAATGGTTTATTGTGGAAATATAATGTTTTTAAGCTTTAGGCTCTCAAACCACAATGTTCTTCGTAAAAATAGTTTCGGCTGGTTTCGATAATCGGCGCCGTTAGTTCGTTGGAATTACATCGCGGGTATTAGTGTGTGATATTGGTTTGCTGGTAAACCTTGGGTGGTTTAATCAAACACTATCTAAAATACAAATTTTTGTATTTATTTATCTTCACATTAGTAGGTTGAATGTCAACACGATATTACAGCTAAGATTCATTTAGAAAGAAGTTAGATAAACCAAATTGTACATACAGGAACTTCTGTATTTTTAGAAGGGCAATGCCTGCTTTGTGTTTATAAGATTAAATGTACTAAATTATATCTTTTAAAATGGACAGGTCCGTAAGAGAAATTCTCGCCGAATACAATTTGTCAATAATAATTCATTATCATACATGATTTGGTGAAATTTGACCACTGTCCGTCTTGGAATCGGATTAATTTTTGCATACCTTTAACACTTTTACAAATTATGGAACATCATATTTTAGAAGCACTATATATGCTTTCAAACAGTAAAAACAAACCCCGAATAACACGAATTTCTCCCAACCTGAGCCGGTAATATGATTTCCATCTAGTTATTATATCTTATTACGAGCCGAAAAGCGGCAGGCATTTGAAAAATTTCGTAAACAATTTTCCACTTCAAATACATTTAATTGAGAGCCGTATCATACACTCGATTTTACAGTCTGTAGCATTTTCTTTGAATGTCCAAATTCAAGAATTGTTCAAACAAGTAATGGTGGATACGTTTGTGAAGATAAAAATTGAAATTTATATATGTATTTCAATTAAGAACGATACGCACATATACATATAACGTGCATCGCAGTACAGTGAATTAATTATGAATAATTAAAAATCTTGTCTTTACGACTTCTGATTACCCACACTTTATTCTTAGAACGCAAAATTGCTGTCAGTTTTTATGTTAATCAATTCAATTAAAGTGTGCCAGGTACGATTTGGTAACGTTTGTGTTCTGCACATTACTGTAAGGTTTTATTTTTATTTATTTACATACCTTTATGTACCCAGAAGTGATCCCCTACGATGAGTAAGACAGTATAGCTTTATAGGTTAGTAAGATCAACCGAAGAATGCATTACTTAGACAAAGATTTTACTTAGTGATTTAGTATAAATTAAAAAAATAAAAATCCAGATAAAGCCTCAGTACATTTCGCCGTACTGTCAGATGGGCACGTTAAGCATCCGCTTTCGACAACTACTTAAACATGTTTCCGTGGTTGTCGTTAAAAATAACACCGACCTATACTTCGCCTAAGTATGTAATTACTTCAGTGGTTTGGCAATGTTAATTACAAATTAACATTTATTCTATACAATAAAATAGTTCAAAAATACAAAATTACCATTTTAGTTTCACATTTCCAAAATTGTTGTATATGGGAAGTTTCAAGAAAAAGTATTTTAATGCTTCCATATATTATGTAGAATGCTCTACACGTGTGACCTTTTTCTAAAGCTTGCTCGAGAGCATCAGATTCGAATGTAGAGCATTTTACAGAATATATTGAAACATTAAAATACAACAGTTTTTCTTAAAACCATTTATACAATGTTTCACAAAGAGTCTACCAGCAAGTTGGTTTGGAAGTTCTGTAGGTTTCACATTTAAAATTCTATCATATGAAAGTATTAAGTTCTACTACAACACTTTTAATTTTTTCTTTTAATACCGTTTTTAATCATTCTTGAGAATTTCAAACGAATGATAGACATTGAGAACTCCAAGGATGCACAATTAAAGAAGATACAAAACTCCAAAACTGAAACGTTTAATTAATCATTATTATTTTAGAAAGTATTAAAAGTTGCAAGTAGTATCAGAACTTTAGTTTGCGTCATTGTTTTAGGTTAAAGTACTTAAACAAATTAATAATGTAGTAGTTTTTTTAAATAAACTTTCTTTGAGGTATGCTTGCTTCTTACTTATTTAGGGCGGTGAACCTCACTCGCACCGGGTCGCCTACTACTCTAGGAACAGACCTAACTAAAACCTCGTTGTTTAATTATAAAAGTAATCGAATATCAAATAAATCTGTACCAATAATCAAAATCACACTTTACTTGCTCACACTTGGCAGCGTGGAAAGTGACATCGCACTACTGCAGGAAGCTCTTTGGGTCTGTTATCATAGCGTTTACAGAAACAGTACATAGCGTATTGTTAACAGTATATACTGTCATGATATTTGATCATTTTAGGGAGAATTTACTCTCACGATAATATTTAATAGGCAGATTTTATGCAATTCTATAACTACCTGATTTAATGGTTGCATAACTTCACTTTTAATATGATAAATTGTGGAAAAAAAAGATTTCAGTTAATTAAGACTAACAGGGACACAAAAACTCTTTAAGCAGATAAAGGATATGTGGGAATCCAGATTTGCTTAGCAAAATGGTAATTTTTCTCATAACTTAACGAATTGAGGACCGTTTAGAGATTTTTTCTCAGTTCAATTTTAATGTTATAAATCATCTCAAACAGTCAAAATAGGTTGTATTGAAAGTGTATACGAATGTATAGCAACGACTTATCTGATGAAATAGTTGTAACATAAAATTCATATTAACAAGATGTGTTTATTTTGCAGTCTTATTGAATTTTCGAAAAGTTGTTTTAGTGGAAATAAGTAAGTAACATTATAACCACAGAATTGATACACATTTTAATTTAAAGGTTGTCTCTTGTTGATGGAATCACATAAAAACATGTTGGACTAGCTGTGCCTTTCTAACGTTCAATTGAATTATGCAGTTTGGCTTGTATGTCAAAGCTTTTGGCATCTAAAAACATTCAGATAATATTATCAATGATTAAATGTTTAGATTTGTGGAAAAAGAGTGTAAAATGGTGTTTTTATAAAATAAAGCCATTCATTAGTTATAAGAAAGTGTTTTTTCGACATTAAAATTAAGAGTATTAGTCTTTTCAACCCACGTGTTGTATATGGTTTGATTCAGAATTCTCTTTCCTATAAGTTTGTATAATTAGTTTTTACATTTATAAAAGTTAATAAATTATAATTGAGTTTGTAAAATCTGAAATGTCAAGATTTTCTTTCAGTATAAAAAGGGAAACCATTTTTAACCATTAATTAAATAGCAATATTCTATTAAAGAAACAAGGTGTGTTTCTAGCTGCTCCAAAAATTAAAATTGTAAGGTTAGAATTCAACTTTGAAAATAATAAAGAAGTTAAGGTTAGAAACGTCAACAATAGATAATTTTGTTTAAAATGGGTTTGAATATATAGTTGTTCATCGAATATAATACAGTTTTTTAAACTTTTAAAAATCATTTTAAAAATAATAACGTTAATAATTTTATTTAATCTTGTCAATGTTAAATTAGTTTTGGAAATATCAAAAGGAAGTATCGAATTTTGTACTTGCCTGCTTAATCGAAAGATCCATTTTTAATAAACAACGATAATTTGGTTTTCAATTGGTCTGAAAATTATATTTTTATCGATCAATATTTTTGTAATTCGATTGATACATGGAGATGTCAGAATAACTTTTGACAGAACTGTTTGGATCAGAGATGGGAGCCGATTCACGAGTTTGTGAAGCAACTCGAACCTTTATAGAGATGAGATATATGTGGCGCCAAATTTAAAAAGAAAGAGGACTTATTGAATCAAAATTTAAATTAATTTAATTTAGATACCTATATGTTATTAATTATAGGAAATCGATTTGTGGTCTAGATAATATTTTCAAATTTAAGTAATTTTTGTTAATAATTTCCAATACAATAATAAATGAAAAGATTGTTCATTTAATTAAATTTTTTATTTGTTATTAAAAAATAAGTAAGTTTAATTTGATTTGCTTTCATTTGTAACTAGTAATTTATTTCAAAATTTCTTCAAAAATTAATTTGGTATCAATTTTGCCCTCTTTATTTTTTTATGTGATTAATTAAGATTTTGTTTAAATAAATGAAAAACTATTTTGTCATTTGTGTAATCTTATTTTTTAACAATCAGCTTTTATTTAAATAAGAATATTCTACATCAGCGACCCAAACCTGAGAGAGTCTCAATGTAGTGAGTAATAACACTAAAAAAACCAATAAAAAATTAATCTATACGTAAATTAAAATACATAAAAATCACTTTTAGCTGTCTAGCTAGAGGATTTTGGTTTCGTATTGTTTATTATTAAATAAAACAACAAGAGTATCCACCTGTTCAGTACAAAAGTAATTCAACACCCTTGTGCAATTACGCTCAGCGTACTTCAACGCTAAATATCACTAACTTATACACATAATCTTACCTTTATTCATTTTTAAACATTACTAATATAGTAAGGAAAATATTAAAAATCGTTAAAAAATGATTATATTGAATTGATGTAAGTATATCAAGAGTCGTTTTAATATGGTTTGTGTGCATACTTATTGAACGCGTTATTAACTTTTCGCCAACATTTGGAAAATTACAAAGCGATGACTTTCAAATAATTTAAATTTTTGATAATGCATTAAATACTAACTTAATATATTATCCTTTTACTCAAAATCGCGCTATTTGTATTAAATAAGTTTTACCTGGTTTCATAAACTGCCGTGCTGCGCATAATAAATAAAATAATTATGTATAGTCTGTCATACTAGGAATCTGTAGTAGCTTGATAATATCGACAATACAAATAATTCAAAGACACGATTACTCAAAGCATAATAATAATTATACCTAAATTAAATTTACGTCTGAATTAGACTCATTACTATAGCTCGGAAACTTAATACTAATTATTAGATAGATCAAAGGATTTCAGATATAATTAAGTTTGAAAGACGTAATAAACCTAGACGAGCATTGTCTAATACTCGTAAATGTCTAATTTGTAATCTACAACAATTAATCAACAATTAACAACAGTTAAATTATAGATATTTTAGCATCCCATGTATTACTACTAAATATAATTTAGTTCCTTTCCAAAAGCACATTTTCTTTGAGCGACTTCATCGAATTAACATGCTTACTCGAGTGTACATCACTATAAAAGAAAACACGTAAAATTACTATTAGTAAAAGGTTTTGTGTCACCTTCACTCGTTCGTTTAAAGAAGTTAATTTATTTTGCAGTTGTATCAAAATCACGTGACAAAGAGAACGGAACTTCTGCCTACTAATATGTCACACATTAGTACCGTTGTTATTTACACCTCTACTGAATTACCGAGTAAATGAGCCTGGTTGTTAACCGTGAATCGCACGAGAAGTCAAGGAACGTCGCACGATGACTATTATTACTATTACTGTCTTTACTTCATGCTGGTGGAGTAGACTTGAAATAACATATTAGTAGAGTCAATTTTTGCAAACATGCCTAAGTTCTTATTTTTTTACTATATGTATAAAGATACAGACTTGAATCTTTTGTAATGCCTTCAGTACTAGACCAATATAAAATATTATATGTTTAAAATAGGGGGCACGTCCCCTAGGGGGGTTGAAACCCCCATTTTGTACCCCTAATTTAATAACGCAACCAAATTGAGCGAAATTTATGTTGGGAGGGTTCTTGGAGTGGCTGATTATGAATCCAATGAGAAAATTAAAAAATCCAAAATGGCGGTCCTAAAATAACGGCATTTGGGATTGAGAATGCGATTTACGCCGGTTCTATTGATTTTAGAGAAAAACTCCAAGAGTCAAAATGTGTTTAAAATATGATTTTGCATACACAATGCAATACACTATTTTGGTTACCTTATTATGTAACCCCTTCGCTCTGCCCTAGTAGTAGTAGTCAATTTTTGCATTAAGTTCTTATTTTTTGCTATCTAAAGATAGAGACTTGCAATCTTTTCTAATGCCTTTAGTAGTGGACCAATATAAAATGTAATATGTATAAAATGGGGGCACGCCCCCACGGGGGGTTGGAACCCCCAATTTACACTCCCAATCTACTCCACACTCCCCAACTCGGGAAGTTTTCCATCAACTTGAGCGAAATTCATGTTAGGTGGTTTTCGGGGTTTCTGATTATGAATTCAATGAAGAAATTAAGAAATACAAAATGGCGGTCTTTGAGATTAAAAATGCGATTTACGCCGTTTCTATTGATTTTAGAGAAAAATGCAAGAAGGCAGAAAGTGTTTAGAATGTGATTCTACATAGGAATACATAATTCCGGTTACCTTATTATGTAACCCCTTCACTCTCCCCTACTGAGAAGCCCACTAGCGGAGAGTGAAGGGGGTTACATAATAAGGTAACCAAAATACTGTATTTCTATGCAAGATCACATTCTAAACACTTTTTGACTCTCTGAATCTTTCTCTAAAATCAATAGAAACGGCGTAAATCGCATTTTCAATCTCAAAGACCGTTATTTTAGGACCGCCATTTTGAGTCTGCCATTTTGAATTTTTCAGTTTTCTCATTGGATTCATAATCAGTGACCCCCCAAGAACATAAATTTTGCTCAATTTGGTTGCGTTATTAAATTAGGGGCACAAATTGGCGGTTTCAACCCCCGAGGTGGCGTGCCCCCATTTTAAACATATAACATTTTATATTGGTCCAGTAGTGAAGGCATTACAAAAGATTTCAAGTCTCTATCTTTAGATAGTAAAAAATAAGAACTTAATGCAAAAATTGACTGTACTATATGTTCCTTTCGTTACAATATATCAAAGAATCTTGAATACGATGCACTCACACACTTTTATAACATATTGCGGTGAATTAATTCATAATGGAAATTGCTAAATTAGAATTTAAAAGAATGCTTTTTGTTTGGTTCTATGCCAAAAGTTTTCGGAATAAGTTATTTTCAATTAATTCAATGAATTTCAATGCAAAGACAGAAAATGTAATTAATAAATTTAGAATTTGGATAAGGTCCAATGAAACGGCATTTATTTAATTTTATTTGAAACTGCAGATGATATATTTATTTTTAAGTACTATGAATAGAATGTTTTTTTATTCTAAATAAAGATTAATACGAACATAAAGACTGTTTTCAAACAAGAATGTCTTATTATGATCATTGTTTTTCTTTTAATTGAATGTAGTAATTAATTAATAATGGTTGATTATTTTGGACAAAATTTTTGTTTTATTAAATCTAATTTTATGCCATTCTTTTTTCGCATGAGCAACCAAAGTGGAATTTTTGTGTTTGGCATTTTTGTGTTGATGAGATTGCACTGTAATTTTTAAGAGGTCTGTCCAACATAAAAAAGATCACAATTGTTGCAGGGAAATTTGTAAACTAATTTAAATTGTTGATTATTAAGTAGAGCATCTTTTAATTTAGAATGCAGCTATTTTATTGCATAAATATATTTGTTTTTGATTTATGTGACATTTGTGTTTCTTAGTAGGATTCTGTTAATTTTGGCTGTGAAAACTGAAACGTAAAAACGTGAAAATAATGTATTTTCGATATCCAAAATTTAGCATTATATGTTAATTTATATATATTTTTGAAATTTGAGAAGAGTGCGGAGTTCAAATGTAAAGTAAAATATACAAGATGTTGCATTTAAAAAAGTGTAAATAATTATTTTATCCTAACTCTGCGATGGTCACTTAGTAGTGGTTAAACACGTTTTGTCGTAGTTGTTGTTCTTCAGTAACGAAAACCTCACCTGCTATCACCTGCTTACAGAAATAGTTACCCAATCGTTAAGAATAGGCGATCACCAGTTAAACAAACTTTATTTCCTGGTAGTGGTTAAACACGTTTTGCCGCAATTTTTGTTTTTTGATAACAAAAACTAGCAACGCCGCAGCGGATTACCTGGTTACCACAAAATTACCCCAATCGGGAACGTAACCGGCGTTTTGCAATTAACAACCAAGCGCGTCTTCCAGTCGGCCAGCTGGTGCTGATATCTTTTGCTTCTTTAATGAATGTCATTGATTATTGTTCTTTTGTTTGCTTCTTATATTAATTATTTATTAATGATTTCTTGCAATTACCAATTGCAGTACATTAACTTATTCATTGATTAATAATAATTAATCAAAAATTAATACTAATTCTACTACGCAATCGAAATATGGTCTGAAATCTAGAATTTAGCACGATGCCGTGCCGAGTTTCTGCTATCACTGACATTATGTACTTTCCCGAATTGTAAACACATCCGTAGGTGTGATCTGTCAGTGGTGTACGATGTACCTAATAATACTTTAGTCCACTTTCATGTAGGCTGGTACCTATCGCGAACTATATAGTGATGCATAATTTGGTTCGAATTAAAAATGCTCGTCTTAGCTTTCTAATTTTTAATAAGAAATACCCCCATAATAATAATAATAATAATAATTGCTACAACCCATAACCTGGAAACCAGACCCCAGAAGCTATAAGCTTGTGCGGGAGGGAGGGGGCAATTACTACTATTACGTAGGCCCTACGTGCGGCTGCAGCCGACTTATAGGTGGAACAGCACAAATCCGACATTTGTGTTACAGCAAAGGAAAACTGCAGAAAACCTTAACCAGATCTGCCGGCACCGGGAGTTGATCTCGGGCCGCTTGGGTGAAAGTCCAGCACGCTAGACATTACACTACCAAGGCTGACCGAACATCTGTCTGTAACTCAGACCTGTGCAGCCTGCGGTCAGCCAGACATTTTTATTTAGTACGTGGCTGCCGAATTATTTCGATAATTTGGGAATTAATCATTATTTTAGCATAACTGTCGCTTGTTTATCAAACAACTCAGAAATTTAAATATTTACTTTCGTGCAATTTGTTGTCAAATAATTTCTATATTTTTGTATATTCGTTTTTTTTTTGAATAATAGATAATACCGTACACTTAATTAAATGTAAATATAAAATAAAATGTTTTTAATTAAATTTAAATGTTTTTAATTAAGCTTAAAATTAAAACAAAATACTTTTATGAAGCTTTCCATCACATAACTCTATCTTTATTTAGTATTAATGTCTGTTGAGTAATAATGTAAGTAAAAGACTAAAATAAATAATTTTTGGTACAACAAAGTTACAGAATAATATGCGCTCGTACACAAAAGTTAGGTTATACACAGATATTTTGTGGTTGTGTACTTACATACCAATACTAATAAATTTTCACTGGATAAATAAGTTATTATTAATTAGTTACTCTTGGGACCATGAAATGAGATGCGCTCAATGAGCGCATCACTTGCTTATATAAACGAAAACCTGGAAATCTTGGTGTTGTACCGTGTTAGCAGCGTTTGTAGCAATTATGGAGAATATGTGCCGCTTATCTATTGCTCTCCTGATCATGAATTCAATTCCAAACCTTAAAAATGATAAAGAATGAAATACAGATGATTAACAAAATATTTAATTTCTAAAACGAATAAATGTAAATTAACGTGTAATTGAAGAACTTTTATGAAAAACATGTACTACAATGCTCAATTGTAATATTCATACTTTGCGTAATTCGCCTAACGGCTCATTACGCAGATTGTTGCTCGTATTACTATAACACGCTCATTGTTTTTCAATATACTGTTAATTAATAATTTCAAGTTGAAGTTTATGCCATATTTTTATATAAAATATTTTGTTATTGTTATTTATCATTATTACTAATTATTTCTTAATTAAACGAATTAATTATTTTTATTATTACCAAATAACAAATTAAATAAAATATATCCGAGTAAATTTTATATGTGAATAAAACACTATTAAGCAACATTTTAAACTTCTTCATTATTATGCAACCTAATAAAAAATCAAACGTCCAAAATTTTATAATCGTGAATAGTTAGAAAAATATAAAACTTAAAGAAATACTGAAATTAAGACTGATCTACACAACACAAGTTTCAATATAAAAAAAGAATCACGTAAATCGTCCCAGTAGAACTCTCAAACGAACTGGAACAAAAATCAGCTGTGTTTTAAAGTAATATATATGTTAGATGTTTTATATTTAAAAAGTAGAGCTATGACAATCATCTAAAATAAGACGTGTAACACATCTAAACATACGGTGATTAAAAGTAAAAAAGCGAACGGATATCAACACTAGTTAAATACAGTTTAAGAAAAAAAATTATATCAAGGAAAAACTTTGTACCTAAAGGATATATCGTTAAAAAGGAATTTTCCTTGTTTATGGCATAGTAAATTGAGTAAATTAGGACCTCATAATTTTTTTCTCATTTTCGACGATCTCTCTCTTCAGCCTGGCTTGAAACGTATATTATTAATATAACGGAGAAAGGTAATTCAAGGATGAAAAGATTCAGACGCTTAAAAAAGCCCTAGCAACAAGAAGCTTATCTTTTAAGGAAAAGCTTCTTTTGTAAAACAGATTTAAAGTTTCATGTGGATTTATTATGTTTTGAAGTTAAAAAAAAATTAATAAATTATAAACCGATTTATTTAAAAAAACAGACTGTCCATTTAGTACGCCGTTTTTCGGTTATAATTTTAATGTTATTACACAAATAAGAAATCCGATTAGGGTAATGTTAATTAGGTCAAAGAACACACATTTTAAATTTAGTGACGCATATACACGGTGTCCCAGAAAGCGGATTTAAAAAAAAAGAGCTATATTTTTTGTTGCACTGAAACCCCTCTGTCTTCAAACTTGAATTTTAAATTTTGCCGTGTTAAATGCCGCGTTGCCAAGTTATGATTTTTTAAATATGTTTTGATCAATATCAATCTAGCTAAAACTTGAGGCAAAAAGGGCAAAAAAATTAGGGTCGAAGACAGAATCCAAATGGGCCTCAGTTGCGATAAAGAAACGTGTATGCATAACTAATTTTAAAATGTGTGTAGGTTTACCTCATGAATATCATTACCCCAATCGAATTTTTATTTGAATGGCAATCAAGTTATAATCGAAAGACGGAGTACTAAATGTTTACCCACGTAGTACTTAGGTACCCATTAATTGCTTTTATTAACATTGTTTCCAAATAATGTTTCAGTGTATAGTACATAAAATAGAATCTACATAATTTGTATTATAATTGAATGAGACTGTTAAAAATACCTTCGTTATTGGATTAAATACAGGTGAGAGTGGTTCACTTTTGATATTATAGTACAATCATTTCAATAATGCGGTAAGATTGGTTAAGAAATTTCTTAACTTGATAAGATAAGAATGGGGTTACGGCAGTTACATCAATGATTATACACAATAATACTTAAACACAAAATAAAATAAATTATTTAATTAAATATCTGAGAAACACAAATATCAAATTATTGCATGGATAACCTTTTTATCTGAAATTTCAATTAAAAATAAATTCTGATTGCGGCCTACTCGGTCACCAGTCTGGAAAAACTTTCAGTCATAATAATAATAATAATGAAAAGCGTATACCTACTGATTTTTGTTTTTTAAACATTAATGTTTAATTACATATTGCATAAATACTTATACATATAGGCACTGCAAATAAAAAATCAAAATTAATTTATATTATACATATACGCCTTATTTCAAAACAAGTCTTCGTGTACAGTAGCTCTGCATTTCAGTGTATTAAATTTAGTCGAAGTTCGAAATACATAAACCCATTATTATCTAATTTTTTTTTATTCGCATCAATTTAATTTTACAATTTAATTAATTAAATAATAATAAATATTTATAATACATAAATCGATAATTATCAAAAGTAAGTTTATTAAAGGATTCCATAAAAGAAGTTATTCTTTAATAAAAAATGCTCTTTATATTATAATCTGTTTTTGTATCACAAACATTCTTTTTCCTTTCCCCATTTCCTTTTATATAAAAAATTCCTAGTTTTATAAATATATAAACAACGTCCGTGGCAACGGCAACAATTATAAATTAAAACTAATTTTCTACTTGTACATATTCTCGTGAAAATAAAATCTTGTATGCACCACGAGCGTTACTAGATGATAATAACCATCGGGCGACTTCCATCCCTCGGGCCTTTCAGGCTCCTGGAGCTGGAACATCGTCGCCCTATTGTCATTAGCATCATTCTAACGCCCTTAGTGCATAAATAACTAGAATAACCTTCAGCGGTTATATTTCCAGATTCAAACTCCTTATACATAAATGTGCATCAGCATCAGTATTAACAACCAGCTCAGTAGTAACTTTAAATATTGAGTCTCTGAGAAATTCTAGAAAAATCCCTATAAATATGTTCTAAGAAAATGTAGGTTAAAATAGTTTACACCAAAAACACAAAAAAGTAGAGCATTGAAAAATCTCGTCTAATGACCTCTCGTGTACGATTTTCGGCATCTCGTCTCTGAACTCTATTGACCTCTTGAAGTCCGTAGTTATCCAGATTTGAAATCTTTAGGTTTTCGAGATTTGGAGTTAGCTTTTAGGATGCCGAAAATAGAAAACCAGCTGACTCGGAAGTCTTATACTTTTGAAAATTGAAAATCTAAGTGTATCACAATGACCTAATTTTATAACATCGGAGGTCGTTCTGTAGAATTAACCCAGAAAACGGGTCTGCCTTATATCCCATCTGTGATTTATCTACTAATTGATCTGATGCAACCACCATAAAATACTGTTGTATAGTATATTTTGCTCTGAAAATATTTGTCAATAATTATTGTGCAAATTGTTGGATGCGGGCTTTGTACTTTGAGGTTAGTATCGATTTACCTATTTAATTTGCATTTTACAAACCTTGCTGGTATCTGTAATCTAAACAGGAATTTGCTCTGCAAGCTATTTATAATTATAAAAATTAAAAAAAATACAGATAGGTCCAGCTCTCTGTCGTCATGTAGTGAACGCGGTCGGATTTACGAATGCCCATTCCCCCATCCAACACAAGCCTTTTGTCTGTTTGTTTTGTTAATAAGTATTCTTTAGACAGGGTGGTGTAGTATTACTGGTGTTGGTGACACTATGACATTTATTATATTTATGTATACCTATTCTTAATGGCTACAATAAAAATAGGTTCTCATATTAATTTAAATTCGTCAGAATTTATTTTAACAGACACAGTAATTTATTAGGTTATCATGTAAACAAAGTTAAAACATCAGCCATTACATGATTATTTTTGAAATTGTCCCTTGAATCATAATTATCGAAATATACAAATTTAAAAAAATACAGACATGTCCAGCTCTCTAGCGTCATGTAGTGAACGCGGTCGGATTATAAATACCCATTCCCCCATCCAACACAAGCCTTTTGTCTGTTTGTTTTGTTAATAAGTATTCTTTAGACAGGGTGGTGTATTACTGGTGTTGGTGATACTATGACATTTATTATATTTATGTATACCTATTCTTAATGGCTACAATAAAAATAGGTTCTCATATTAATTTAAATTCGTCAGGATTTATTTTAACAGACACAGTAATTTATTAGGTTATCAACTAAACAAAGATAAAACATCAGCCGTTACATGATTATGTTTGAAATTGTCCCCTGTATCATAATATTTCGACTTCTTGCTCGTTATAATAAATTCAATATTAAGCTGATTTTTGGTTTATTTATGACCACATCTAAAAGACTAAAGAATTTATTTCGTCCTAATTTACTCTTGTAGTAAAAATTTAATAATCTGATAAGACTTTTTATGCTGAAACTATATCTAGATTGGACAAGAAAAGATATCGAATAATAGAGGCAGATCTTGTTTATTTATCATTGGTTAATAGTGACATCATGATAATGTTCCAGAAGTTTCGAAAAGAGCTTAAAATCAACAACAAAGTATTTTATAATTTATCGTAAATGAATCCTAAATAAGTCGTGAAAACTTAAAAATGTGGTGCGCTTTATATTTTATAAATAATCGATGATAATGTCTAGATCACAAAAAATAAACAATTAAAAATATTATAGTGCATACTTTATTGTAAATGAGTCTTAAATACATAGACCATACGACCATAGTCTCAACCCATGGTCGATTTCTTTTGGGTTTGAATCGCTTCTCATTTTAAACCACTAGTAGCAAACACCCCCAACCATTATGAACTTTCTAGTTCATCGGGAAGTACGAAAAACCTCTGGAAGGACACGCAAACATTCACAGAAAGTCAGTAGGCATAGTATTGTAACGTACTTTTTAAATAATACTAAAAATGCTGTTTTAATCGTCTATTAACAAAATAAATATTATTACTAACACTAATTACAAACACTATAATTATAAACTGTTAACGCACTTAGACTAGATAATTACAGACTATTATTTACAATACAACATTTACTTTTAACATTTATCTAAAATTCACGATGCGCGCCTTCAATGGGCGGTTCACTAATGACCCCCTTCTTCTTACGCGGCCGTAGTATATATATAAATACGTCCACGCTCTAGATTTCTAGAGTCTAGAACAAACCCTCTGAGTTTTAAACAATCAGTCATTTAGTCTGGAACACTGTAGAAGGCGACGGAACCTTCTCGTTTGTTCGCAGCCCATGTATTGGTGCTTGAACGATCAACTATGAATATTTGCAAATTACTTAAACGTAGTTTAGACAGTTAATTGTTTCATAAAAACGGTATTAGTGTTAATACCAGGGTTTTTCTTCTAGAATACTATGTTAAACACTAACTTGTTAGTGCATGAGCACTGCCTTGCATGCAAAAGAAGTGAATCTAATGCAACAAAAAATTCTTACAGCAACTGTTCAAAATGACTACCGGTTACACAGATACAGAGATTAATGCGACGTAAAAAATTAAATCAGGAGAGCGTGGTGGCCAGTTTACGGGTGCATCCTTTTCTCTGCCGATTCATCTATTCGGGTATTGTTGATTTTAATGGTTGCGGACATTTAAAGTGTAATGCGGGGGTGCATGCATTTAAAACATACCTAGACAAAGTTCCTAGGGCAGATCATGCAATGAGCCTGGCAACGTATTTTGAAGATGTTCCAAATAATTTAAGCCATTTAATCGGCTTAATTTATCTTTGTATGGAATCTTGAGGGCAGCCATTTTGAATATTTTCTGTGTTTCTTTGTTGCATTAAATTTACCTATTAGAATTTTTCTTATATTAACTTTTTGAACACCAACACACTTTACATTGAATAAATTATGGCTGCAGTGTATGGCGTGCAAATCAAATTTTTTTTGCCTAGACTATGACAGATATCAAAAAATGTTTCAGATTGGAATGTCGGTCTGCAGAAAAAGTTTGAAAAGTATTGACCAAACCATTAAAAAATATTAGCTTCTATTGATTGCGGATTTGAATGTGGATGAAGACATTTTTACCACTTACGTAACATCCACGAGCAAGAAATGACGTCAAGAAATCCCTTTTTGTATTACAGACTCAAATCCCAAATTTAATCGCCATTGCTAAAAGCATTCTTTTGTTATTTGAAAAAATATAATTTTTTTGAAGTCTTTGACGTTCAATTCGATAATGTTTTAACCGAGCACTTTTGATAGAGGTTAAATCGTCCTATTTTGGTCTCAGGAATATTTGACAGCACCTTGTACAGACCTTTTAGAGACACCCTGTATACCGAACTACAAAAAAACCAAAGGGTAAACGCCCGTTCATGATACCGTGTGTTCTATCTTTAGCATTAAATAAAAATGAAAATGTGTTAGTGTTGGTTTTAAATGTTATTTTATAATTGTTGGTTTTTCTTAGTATATGTGCAACTTTTTCTAATATGTAATTTGTGTCTTTTGTTTGATTGTCAGTGGGATATATTCTTGTAACAGCTAACTTGTAATCTTTTTGTTTAACTAAAATGCCCGTCATTTTCGGATTATAATGATTTACATAGAAGAATATTGATATTATTTATTGCTATAAAATAATTATTATTGTCTATTTATTTCTTGAGAAAAATAGAGAACATTGAAACATGAAATATTACCACAAATTTAAAGATTAGCGGGAAAGAGGGTGGTGCATGATAAGGAAAGCTCACCACCCATGAATAGATGTCTTTTTTGTATGAATGAATATGTTGAATATCTTTTACATACTCTAGAATTATCTAAGTCATTTCTACATTGACCTCTCTGTTTTTCCTTTTCCCTTAGTTTTAGTTTGTGATTATTAATTCGTTTTATTAATCACCAGAGACGAGCAAAATAGTTGCCTTGCAGCGGAAATCCTTTTGTGACGTCCTTTTCATTGGCGTTACTTTAATACTTCTTGTGGATTTCGGTAAGATGAAATTTACTAAATTCGTTAAAATAGTAGCCACGCCACTGAATATTTATTTCTTTCAACGTAGATTAGTCCTAAAAAACATTGCCACTTTAAAAAACTATTAAAAAAATATCGAATTACATTTAGTTTATACCTCAAATCAAATCCAGACGTCACATTTTAAAGCGGTTTTAATTCGAAGTTCATATTATTAATAAATATTGATGAATAAAACTTGACGCTCTATAGTAAATGTGGTGTTGTGCTTTACTATACTGCCGTGCTTAGCAAGAAAGCAGTATCTCCACAACAGCAACTTAAGAAATATACCATATTTTTTATTAGCATTCATTACAATTCCACATAGTATATTTCTAGATAGCAGTTTGTGCAGATACTGCTTTCTTGCTAAGCACGGCAGTATAGTATAAGCAAAAAGTAACTACATCAAAAAGGTGCCTTTGGAATTTTGAATTCCTGTGTATTATAACACCAAAAGATTATACAAAATAATCAGAGTCCTTTGGAGTGACAGTTATTGTTATTTTTTGGTATTATAATACACATGAGTTCCAAATTCCAATTTTGCTCGTCTCTGCTAATCAGAGGCTGATTAAGCGGCTGGCGGACCTGGCAGTGGCCAGGGACCCCAAATCTTCAAGGGGCCCCCAGCTAGATAGATCCTAGTTAAAAACTACCACAACAGAAAAAGCGAAAGATGCAATATTTAATATTATTCACGTATTCTACTACTATATGTAAGTACAAAAGCCAAAAGCAAAAGACTTGTAACTAAAACTGTTAATAGTTTCAATATTTTAGTTGAATTATTTGCAAAGTAAAATATGCATAGTTTTATTTCGCTTATAATTGAATATCGTAGAACATTTGATTAGCATAAGTTTGGACATGTAAGGCTGACTGTCCGCGAAAAAGAACTGAATCCTTTTCTACAGTAATCTATTAGCCTATTACCTTTAAAATATACAATAGGCCGTAGTAATTGTCTATAAGGTATTTGATCAATGACTAATTTAATGAACGTTTAGGGTGTTCTTTCCCGCCTTTAAGACGAGCCGAAGCTCGAATAATTGAGTTACGCTCAATTAGCGCGCATTGTCACTACACTAAACAATGCTACCAGTATTAACTCACTGGTTGGAGCGAGATACTATCCATACTCTACCGACTCTCCAGGTCAGTACCGGAGCGATAAACGTGCTCACTCGTCGGCTCCATCTCCGAGGAGGCTGTGAGGGACGTATCACACGTCCAAGGAGATTTCACCTAGTCTAGCTTCAGACTTTTCTACCAACATACTGTCCCAAGCTGTTGGGAGCCACTGCCCGATCGAATCCAACCTCAATTGTGGCAGGACTTGGTTTTTAAATGGTTTTGCCACTCCAATCTACCAATATATAGGCTTGGTAGGCCCTCGACAGAGCTTCGTCCATGGGTCTACAGCTGATAGACCCCCAGTGTGTACCTAGCTAAGGTGAAGTTGTCTTAATTGTGAGAGGCTGTATATTCGCTTCACAATCCTTAAGCGTAAAGGCTTTTAGAACTTCTCCCAGCCACTGTACCCGGCTGCAGCCCGGATCATAGGGTGGTCGGGATAGTTCCTAAGCACAATTACCTGGCGGCATGCGGTTTCCCAATGGCATGAATTTACCCCTTCACACCGCGATTAACCTCACTTCGCTTCTACTCCTTAAGATTCAGCCAAACAGCGGGTTCCGCAGGCGACCATAAATGACCTAAGTCAAGCAGCGGGTTCCGTTTGGTGACCATAAATGACCTTCTCCAAGGCGAGACTCGAATCCGCCCACACCGGTATCATATTACCAGGGCTCCCCCTGATCGGTATGAGTAACCGTCGAGAATTCTCAGGAATTTCTCTACCACACACTTGACCTGACTATTTCGCCCATTGCCCAGTCATGTTTCCATGCCCCGATTCCAGGTTCCAAGGATAGGGTAGAAGACAGCCAGTTTTACGGGTGTGCGTCATGTGGTCTCCCACACACCCTAGTTTGGACATGTAAGGCTAACTGTCCGCGAAAAGGTAACTGAATCCTTCTCTACAGTGGTCTATTAGCCTATTACCTTTTAAATATACAATAGGCCGTAGTAATTGTCTATAAGGTATTTGATTCATGACTAATTTTATGACCGTTATGGGTGGTCCTTCCCGCCTTTAAGACGAGCCGAAGCTCGAATAATTGAGATACGCTCAATTAGCTCGCATTGCCACTACACTGAACAATGCTACCAGTATTAACTCACTGGTTGGAGCGAGATACTATCCATACTCTACTGACTCTCCAGGTCAGTACCGGAGCGATAAACGTGCTCACCCGTCGGCTCCATCTCCAAGGAGGCTGTGAGGGACGTATCACACGACCAAGGAGATTTCACCTAGTCTAGCTTCAGACTTTTCTCCCAACATACTGTCCCTAGCTGTTGGGAGCCACTGCCCGATCGAATCCAACCTCAATTGTGGCAGGACTTGGTTTTAAATGGTTTTGCCACCCCGATCTACCAATATATAGGCTTGGTGGGCCCTCGACAGAGCTTCGTCCATGGGTCTACAGCTAATAGACCCCCAGTGTGTACCTAGCTGAGGTGAAGTTGTCTTAATTGTGAGAGGCTGTGTGTTCGCTTCAACAATTCTTAAGCGTAAAGGCCTTCAGAACTTCTCCCAGCCACAGTACCCAGCTGCAGCCCGGATCATAGGGTGGTCGGCATAGCTCCTAAGCACAATTACCTGGTGGCATGAATTTACCCCTTCACACCGGGATAAACCTCACTTCGCTTCTCCTCCTTAAGATTCAGCCAAACAGCGGGTTCCATAGGTGACCATAAATGACCGAAGTCAAACACCGGGTTCCGTTTGGTGACCATAAATGACCTCCTCCAAGGCGAGACTCGAATCCACCCACACCGGTATAATATTACCAGGGCTCCCCCTGATCGGTATGAGTAACCGTCGAGAATTCTCAGGAATTTCTCTACCACATACTTGACCTGACTACTTCGCCCATTGCCCAGTCATGTTTCCATGCCCCGTATCCACCCCAGTTTGGACAGCATGATATTTAATTAAATCTGCTTCGAATGTTCAATTCTCAACTTTTTATGTTCAGCAATCGATTGTAAATGATGCAATATAATGCCATGAAATATTATTTCCTTGCCTTCAATTCTTATGTTATATATTTATTAAACTAATCTGTTATCTATGTACATCAAGTATACTGTAATACAAAATATACATTGTGGTGAATAGTTAGCTTATAACATTTTTATTACTACGCCTTGCTGTTGATATTGATAGAAATTCAACAAAGTTTGAGATTTTGTTGATTTCTTTCTGTTATTAGTTATAAAAATAGATATGAAATTTCTTCAAGAAAGTCAGGATTCTGTTTCCTTCTAAAATAATTTCAAACTTTAATTCCAACAGATCTGAAATAAGCTTTACTATTCATAATGTCAGCGCCCTCTTTTTATTTAAATAAGAATTATCAAATTGTAAAGCAGTTTATAATCCTATTTTTGGCATGTAAGTAATTTAGTTTTATAATGATTTTGTTTCTTTATAAAGCTACTGGGTTTTAAATTATATTTTAGGAAATCAATTAATTACTGAATCGGCTTGCAGTTTACCAAATAAACCTTTAATTATTTTACTTGCTACACTCTTCCCAAAGGATTAGTCAGTAAGTGATTTCTTGTCATTTTCCAATTCAAATTTTTATAACTATTGGTACACTCACTTTACTCTACTATTTTACACAAATTATCTACAGTGATATTCACTGTTTAATATCAAGCAGCTTTTTAGTTTATCCTTTTATTTTTCAGCTCAGCCCTACCTTCCTCTTTACCATGAAGATTGGTTCGTAGCTTAAGCTATGCCCGAGTCTCACTGTTAGTTCTAAATATAAACTTTCCTCTTTAAATATAATATTGGCTATATTAAATAAAAAATTTATCTTTTAATCGATTAACTAAAAACTTATCATTGTAACATCTTAGTGTAATTAATATCCATATCCAGTCCCCTATTGTACATGCTTATTTAAAACCGTAACGCCATTTTTTCAAATTACTATTCTCTGAGTTATTCTCTACAACCTATCCATCATCTTAGTAATAAGAAGTGATCGATTTTTACAAATCTCTTGAGCAATATAAAAAGTTACATTTAAATTATTTTTTAATAAATAAGCGAATTCCCGCCTGAAAGCATTTTTTCTGTCTATAGTGCACTATTTTTTTCTGTTTTGCGCTTGGGTCTAAGGGCCTCAAAATTTATACCGCCAGGGGCCTTCATCAGCTTAATCCACCTCTGCTGCTAATCACATTAAGTTAAACTAAATGGAAATATATTGAACTATATCCATGCTCTAGTTATATACATTTTCATCTTTTTATGTATTGATTAAAATATAATAACCCTCCTCATCAGTTCGAATATTAAACTAAAGGTGTAGAGACGTTTATTTTAGGTGACCTCGTATGAAAAAATCCTTAATTACCTCATCTTTCATAAGCGCCGTCGCTACAAATTAGGGCATACAGTTTACAAATACAAAAGGTGTGATATAAAAACTGCCACGCCACTGACAATTTCTTTAATTTACGCTGTTTATTTTAACAAAACAGTGTGTATAGATATTTCAAGCCCTTCATTTTCAAGCACCCGCTTGTATTACATTGTACTATTGCAGATTAAATTGCTTCGCTTCCTTGACATAGTGATTTTATGCTTTACTAAAATGCACGTCTCTATATAGTTACAAATGATTGATATTATGTGTTTATTTGAAAAGTAATCGGTTGGTCTCTGGTTTTTCTACTAATTACAAGAAGTTAAGTTTATTATTTATTATTAAGTGCCTGTAAAACCGGGTTTTTTCCATCATGCAGAGAGATGTTCTTCCGTATGTTGTTTACACGCTGTTATGTTCCCTTATGATGTGAGATATGAGACCTTTTGTATGTTGTTACTGGTGATCTGTAGATGTACAGGAAATAAAAAAAGACTTTCCTGGTATATTTCTGTAGCTTTCAATTAAAATATCTTCATTTGTAATAATAATAATCTTCTCCCATTTTGAGAATCTTCTCTTGATAACTCTTGGTTAAATGTGTAAACATATGAAACAATGTTGAAGAATTAAATTGTTATGACAGTTGTTTAGATCATTTCTACATCATATCTATTGTGTATTTCTAGAAACAAACTACATTGTTAAAACTGAACATTTCATGGAACCTTTATTACAATACTTATCAACGCTGATTAATTGCTAGTTAACTGTAGAATTACCCAAAAATGCATATCACAGCATACTTTGATATTTTTGTCGCTGTTCAGGTTCTTGGTTAACCTCAAACCTGTAGCAACGTCCCCTCTTTAAAGAATACAAGTAGTATATTACGTATATGTTATGTCTGATATAAGTGGGGCTTTCCTACATTTCCTAACTGGTTATAAAAAGTGTTGACACAACCATCAGGAATTCATGTTTCAAATCCTATACAAGATTTTATAAACGCCCCATTAAAATTTTTATCGGTTATTTTTCTAGAAAACTTCTAATCGTAACTTATTGCTATACGTGTTAAAAGCGATTTTAATTAGTTTCTTTTTCTACTTATTATAATTATTATGGCTCGTGTTATTTACGAAGAGCTAAAATAACTACTTTTACGCATTAATCAAACTGACGTGAGATAAACCGGAAGTTTTAACGAAAATATATCTAAGGAAGTGCGTGAAAAATCTACAACGGAAGTGCGTAGGACACAATAAAGCAATGCAGTTGTGTAGTTCAATATACACGTTTGAAATGCTAATCAAAACTGATAATCCTACATATTTTTTTAGTTCTCTTCATTCGTGATAATGATAATCATTTTTTAAATAGAACTAATTAAATGGTTGTTGTAGAATTTGCCCAATTTGACAAAACAATACTTGGTCTACAAAACCACATGCACTTTTATCATTTGCATTTCCCCGCTGATTAGGGCAATCTAAAAACGTGGTTTACTAAGAAATGATAACAGTTTTAATTTCAAACATTTAATAACATGTTTAAAACCTAAAAGTATTACAAAGAATTCCAGTTTATTATTAAAATTTCGCCAGAAGGAAGTAGCTAATTATTTTCCAAAACAGTAGAGATACCAGGAAAACAAGTCCAAAACTTCAAGTTTACAAGAAAATGCATTCAATTATATTCAAATAAATCAAACAGCAGGGGGAACTACCGCAATTACATTCATACGTATGTTTACCTTCTTTCGGAGTCAAAATCGTCGTGTTTTATTGGCGAAAAGAGGCTTGAATAAACAAAACACAATCAACACAACAAAACACGACACACACGACCGTCCTACCTACACGTAACGACTCGAAAACCGGTACTGATAATCACAAGGCAAAACACAAACGCGTTGGAGACTGCAAGTCCTCCCTCCAAACACAAACGTGCAGACGTACGCATCGCGCAAGTCCAAAAGGCTACCTCTAAATATGGATTTTTATCATTATAGGTAATTTGTGCTTATGAATATGTGGAATTTTATTATAATAGTGATGAAGGTAGTTTAAGTATTTTAGCACGTAATAGAACAATTTTTTGTAAAGGGTGTACATGGATTTCAGGAAAAAAGTAAGCTCCAGCGTTATATGAACGGAAACGCTTCCGGCTATGTTACGATTTTGATGGTGAAGAGGGTCGTTCTTGCTACTTGTGCTGTATTTGTGTTGTGCGAGTAGTTTTGGTACTTTTAGAATTAATCAAAAATCCTTCAAGATGTCTTCACTCTTCTTAATCTAGCAATCAGAACTGAATGAACTCCTATTAAAGTATGGGTAATCAAAACGGTAAAGTTTATTTCTTTGAGAAACTTTAATAAACAGTCAACAAAAATTATTATTTTTTCTTTTCATATTATCATGGCTTACTACATCTAGAGGCGAGCTGGCAGTTAAAGAGATTAGACGAACAGTGGAACGAAAGGCTGCTTTATTGCTTAAGATTATGTAACTTATATGTACACATATGTACGAGGTGTGTAAATTAAGTAATGAAACTGATTTTTTCAATTTTTTTTTATTCGAATAGAATTACAATTCAATATTGTCTCCTCAAAATAACTTCCTTGGGAAGTTCCTTGAGCGCTGGAGACGGTTCTTCCAATCCTCATAGCAGTGCTGGAACTCGGATACTGGAATAGCCTTCAGCTGGTTGGTTACAGCCGTTTGAATGTTTTCGAGTGTCCCAAAATGAGTTCCCTTGAGGTGATTTTTCAATCTCGGGAAGAGAAAAGAGTCACAAGGACTCAAGTCAGGCGAATAAGGAGGCTGAGGAGCCACAGGAATGTTTTTACTGATCAAAAACTCTCCCTCTCCCTCTCCCTCTCCCTCTCCCTCACCCTCTCCCTCTCCCTCACCCTCTCCCTCTCCTCTCGCTCTCTCTCTCTCTCTAGCAGACTCTCTCTCCAGCAACGTATTTCGAGTTGTCATTCCAACAGTCGTGAAAATTTGGGTAGTAAATCTTATATACCTGCTGAACACTAAAAGTCGATTCTGGCAACCCCCTGCGGCCGGGTTATACTACCCCAAATTAATAAACATTAAAACATTTAAATAAGCATTAAGTATAAAGATAAACTAACTAATTGATTCGGTTGAGGACTGTCGGTAACAAGTCTATGCAAGTTGGTAAGCAAAGACGTGATTTACGCAATCAAGCATGTTTGGACAAAAATACGGGAACTTATAACAACATGTTTGCAGGGCAAGTGGCTTGGCTTACGTCCGATTCATAAAAGAAGAAAAAATTTGTCAAGAATTATTATTTGCAAAAAATCTGGAAACCGATACAAAGGG